>PVKC010022809.1:0-17451 GCA_004027635.1 Crocidura indochinensis
CCGCCGCATCTCGACTGGCCTCCCCAACTACAAGGTGAAATCTGGCCTCTGCACCCCCGTGTTTCACCCCGAGTACATCCCCAAGTCTTGCCTTCCCAACTACGGCAAGAAAACACCCGCGGCAAGGAGACTCCTCTCAGCAGTCTGCAACAGCACACGTTTCGGGCATCTCCGGAAGCTTGGCTAGAACCTGGCTGGAGACTCAGCTTGCCTGGCCTACTGACACCCATGGATGCTGAGAGCGGCCTGCACTGGTCTCCCCGATTCCTCAGTCATGTTATAAGGAATCTTAATAAATGAGGATTGATTTAACTTTTTAGCATGAGTCCTCCACTTTTATTGTATGAAGTAAGAATAATATATTATTACATAATAACATATCAGAGTAAAATTGGAAATAATTTTCCAAATTGCAGGGAAATGTAAGATTTTATCTTATAGTTGAGTAGCATGTATTGTATACATACATATATATACACCCCATAATTTTTTCATTCATCTTTTGTTGGTCACTTGAATTGTTTCCAAGTTTTTTCTATTGTAAGCAGCACTTTAGTGAACATTCTCTCTCTCTTTCTCTCTCTCTCTCCCTCCCTTTCTCTCTTTCCTTCTCTCTCTTTCCTTCTCTCTCTCTCTCCCCCTCTCTGATTCTCTATTTCGCTGTCTTTGTCTCTCCAGACAGGCTTATTCCTGGCTCTGCACTCAGGGATGACTTCTATTTTTTTTTTTGTTTGTTTGTTTTTGGGTCACACCCAGGGTTACTCCTGGCTCTATGCTTAGAAATTGCTCCTGGCAGGCACGAGGGACCATATGGGATGCCGGGATTCAAACCGAAGACCTTCTGCATGAAAGGCAAATGCCTTACTTCCATGCTATCTCTCCAGCCTCTGGTCATTTGTTTTGATTACAGAGATCTACGGTCATATAAAGAAAACTTACATATTTTATGAATCTATAAGTTTATACTATCTTTAAATAATCTAAAATTCCAACTGTTCAGATAATGCCCAATGTCTAGGTATTTAAACATTTTAGAAGGGTTAAGGAGGAAACAAATTCAGTTTCATAATTTGAAATCCAGTGTCACAAAAGGCTCTGTTCCAAGACTGGACAAGAGAAATGACAAGAGAGTAGCTGTACATCCTGCTTCATCTGCCTGAGGTTCAGGCCCCAGGGTTTCTTATCCTTCATTTGCTGCTAAAATCAAAGAACAAGGAACTAAAATAGGTTCATGTCCCACGAACATTTTTAACTTTGCTTTATTTTTTATTTTGAGGGTGATGTCTGGAAGTTTCCAAGGCTTACTTTCTGGCTCTGCACTAGTGGGACCATATAGGGTGCTGAAAACTGAACCTGGGTCAACTGTGTCATGACAAGCACTTTACATGCTGTGCTTTTTTATCTCTCCAGACTAATTTTCTCTCTTAGAGACTTGAAAAAGGGAATTTGTATAGATTGTATTTTGAGGTTTTCAATTTCATAAGTCTAATAAATCCTTGAAATGGTTAAGCAATTTCCTCAAGGAGTTGGGTGGTAGACTTAGCATTTGCATGTCAATGACCTTAACATTTTCTTTCGACTATACTACGGCTTCTCTAACCAAAGCAGCCGGAAAAGAGAGTGCTGGGACAACATTTCATATGTCCAGAATAAATACCTAGGCACTGCACATTTCCTTTCTCTTAATTCACTATTCTATTTACTGGTGAATAGATAATAATAATAATAATATAATAATAATAATATTGAAAGATTTGTAGGTATATACTATATTCTTCCACCGGTATGTACAGAGAAATGGACTGTTATTATGTGGAAAGCAAAAAGTATATTTTATGTAGGTACATTTTATTTAGTATATAGTATATTAAGAATATATTCCTATAAGAAAAATAGATATGAAAAATATAAGAATATATTCATGTATGTTAAATTAAGGAATTTCACTTTAAAAAGCTGATATCTCAATCACTCAGAATATTTATAAGGTACTAAAATCATCTGCATCCTAATCAAATCTCTTTAGATATCTCAGTCAAGATCTTGATTTAGATTTCCTTTAAGTTTCAGAATGAAATCGAAAAAATAGAGCACTTATAAGTAAGCCATATTCTCTTTTAAAGAATATATATATATATATATTTTTTTTAGGTGCTTTGGGTTACTGAGTTGGTTTATTCATATTACCTTTCCAGTGATATTTCCAGTAATATTCCCCATATTTACTACTAGCACTTAAAACAGTGAACAAAATAAAGTTAAAATATGTCCCAATTTCTATTGATTGGTATAAAAGCACACAAAGCACTTGTTTTATTATATTTTTAATGCTGTGAAACGAATATTAAAACCTCATAATCTTTATATTTTTAATGACCTCACTGAAACTTTTTTATGGTGTCCTTCAATATAACTTCCTGTGTTTATTTTCTAATGATTATTGAATTATATTGAAGTAATATTTTAACAAGAACAGCACTGAATTGGTACACCCTCATCAAACTTTCTATGTCACTGTCATATTACTCATTCAACTTTTGTTTGTTTTTGGTTTTTGGGCCACACCTGAAGACACTGAGGGGTAACTCCTGACTATGCACTCAGAAATCGCTCCTGGCTTTGGGGGAACCTCGAACTGAGGTCCGTGCTGGGTAAGATGCATGCAAGGCAAATACCCTACCACTGTGCTATTGCTCCGGCCCCTCATTCAACTTTTTATCTCCCAACTAGGATGGCATCTATCAGGTTTTTAAATACTTGTTACTATGTCTTTGATTATAACTAAGATTACACATACATATATTTTTCCCCTTGACCCTAATTTTAATATCTACCAATGGAGAATGCCTGCAACAATAATTTAAAATGGTGTTTATATAATAGTGGTTTTCCATTTTCCAAACTGGAATTCTATATAAGTAAAATCTTTCCTTTTTTTCCTATGTATTTAAGTCAATATGAATGCATATTTGTTTAATTATGTATATTATAATCTGGTACTGTCATTATTTACATATACTTCTGCTAAAATGGCTCCAGATTTGGTCAGTAGAAATTATTCTTGTTGGCTCTATGTCCTTAGACAATCAGAACTTTTAAAACAGTAGCTTTTACTGTTTCTTTATGTTTTCCTACCTTTGTCTAGAATCAACCATCTCTATAGATATGCTTAGTATTTTAGGTTGGACATTATTGAAATTAAAAATACAACACTAGCTAGGGGCCGGAGTGGTGGTGCAAGTGGTAGGGTGCCTGCCTTGCAGGTGCTAACTTAGGATGGACCTCGGTTTGATCCCCCAGTGTCCCATATGGTCCCCCAAGTCAGGAGTGATTTCTGAACACAGAGCCAGGAGTAAGCCTGAGCATCACTGGGTGTGGCCCAAACTTCCCCCTCAAAAGTAAAAACAAAACCAAAAAATACTAGCTATGTTTATTACTACTGGATGCTACTGTTTCTTTATCTTCTCAGCAGAGATATTTGGAAAATGTGTTTATGTATGCTGACTATACTGAATATACTCTATATACATGTGGTTGTATATATTAAAATCATGAGTCATATAGATATCTTTGATTATTATCAGACACCACAAAATTTAGTCTAGCCCTTTTCTAATTCCTGATTTGTAAGAGTGAAAAAATCTGGGTCTTATCTTCAATATAGTTGCCATTTATTCAAACTCAATATACTATGAAGTATTTTCAAAATGACCCATATGTATGTGAAAAGAATTTATTGATAATAGGTAAAATGGTATCAGCTGTAGACACCGAAGGGAATGTATCTTTTGGTAGTTACGCAACTTAAAAACCATAATTTTTTCTAGCCTTCGACATCTCTAAATAAACATTTTAAAACACTATGCAGAGTGAGTAAAAAATAGTGAAAAATGACTAACTGCATTATAAAATATATTGTATTGAATGGAAGAAATGAAATGCTAAAAACAAGAATATTCTAGGTTATCTGAAAGCAGCATTTAACATGCTATAAATATAATTAATATATGTGAGTACATATATAGTATACTATCAAATTTGTTTGGAATTTTAAAGATGACAGAGCATACAACTGAGTTTCAGAATTGTGTGGAAAGTTTAGTTTCTTTCACTAGTGCCATCTATTATATTTATGTATTTTAAGTACTTTATTAATGTTGTTGTACATTAGTGCAGTAAATGGGGTTGGATCCCCTTACAAGTTAACTAAAATATCTCATTTTTCCCAGTCTTCATTTTACTGCGTGCACAGCTTATGGTATTTTGTTAGAATATATACCCCAAGATTTATTGCTATAGATCAGAATTTTTAATATTTTATTATAAAGATGTTTTCATTAATTTGACATTTTTGCAAATGTAAAACTTAGCTAGTCACAATTTAAGTCAACTACAGAAACCTAAACTCAATATTTTTAATTTCAAAACATTTAAGATAATATAAAATAGCATTTTATATTATTACTATCCTCATTTGATATATGATTTTAGACACAAAAAGTATGAGAAGATGTTAAGACAGGTGTCCCAAAAGTGAGAGTTCATATATTTAAAACGTTTAACTGACACAGGTTTGAGAGTTTTTGACTGAACCACAAGAAGCTCTTGTAAGATGACTACAGATATGTTGGAACACTGCCAAGTCATGCAACAGAGAACTTGAATCTGACAGTTTATTAAAGTAATAGAAATTGATTAATTGAAACGTTTTTATTTTTAAAAGTGAGTATGTCCTAGCCTATTTAATAGTTATGATAAAACACTAATTCTTTAATAAAACTTGTTCCTAGTTAGTATTTCATTCACAAAGAATGCTGTCTTTACCAAGGTTCTTAGTATGTAATTGCCATATCAATGGCATATCATAATTTCCAATATTATCCAAACTCTTGATACACACATTGGTTACACATCAAGTTCACATCCTGGTTTATAACATAATTAAGTGGTATTGATTACTTTATATTTTTTCCCTTTTCCCAAAAGTCTTCAACAACAGTTAAATTACATTGATCTGTGGCTTCATTTAGCTTAACTACATGAAAGGGTCTTTGCCGTACCATTCTTAATTCATCCACAAGAAAAGAGAAAGGAAACTTAACCAAGCAACTGGCCCTGTTAACTTCCTTCTGAAAACTTTGCAGGGAAGTTGCATTTACTCTAGTTTCTAAGCAAAACAATGAAAATACATTTTTTCAACAGTAGAAAATTATATTTTTCAATCTTCATAAAATAGCTGTATGTATAATGAAGTAATAATAGTAATATGACCAAGAGTGGTTTAGTTTTATCTTTATTTTGTTTTACATTGGGAAGCTTATTCATGTAACGCACTAGAAGAACACAACAAAAGCAGTGAAGACAAGTCTCAAGAGAGAAAAGATGAAAGTGAAGAGATATAGATGAGTTCAATGGATGAACTACTCTGAAAGGCAAGCTTCTCTTTGGAGAACTCAAGGCTTGTGTTTCTACTTGATAATAAATTGGTTTGGTCAACTTCATCCAATTTGACAAATTTATCTTTCAAATTCAGTCCTAAGGATCATATCAAGAAGACATAAAACAGTTAAGGAATAGAAGTCTGGATCTAGAGCTTTATGAAAAATTTCATTTGAGTGTATGATCAATGATCAATTAATTGTGACTTATTATTAAATAAATTATCAAGAGTTACTAACCTTGATATTTATGAATTTAAATGATGGAAGATTGGGGCCCGGGAGATAGCATGGAGGTAAGGCGTTTGCCTTTCATGCAAAAGGTCATCAGTTTGAATCCCGGTGCCCCATATGGTCCACCGTGCCTGCCAGGAGCAATTTCTGAGCATGGAGCCAGGAGTAACCCCTGAGCACTGCCGGGTGTGACCCAAAAACCAAAAACCAAAAAAAAAAAAAAAAAAAAGATGGAAGATTCTATCAGTATTCTAGCAAGAAAACTATGTATTACTGGTAGAGTGGCAAATATGAGGCAAACATGTTTTATAAAAACATTTTTAAATTGTAGATTTAGAAAAAGAACTACATTTAAAATGTTTTAAATATTTAAATTTTATTATATTAATTTATATTTTGGTCACACACAGTGGTGCTCAGGGGTTACTGTGGGCTTTGCACTAAGTATCACTCCTTCAGAGCACCGAGGACCATATGTGATTCTGGGTCTTAAATCTGGTTTGGCTGTGTGCAAGGCAAGCAAGCACATTACCTGTTATGCTATCACTGACTCTTTTTTATTTTAACTAGCTGCATTCTAGAATTATAGGGGCTGTTTCATGGGTAAATATTAATTTATCGTTTTAGTTAAAATTATCAAAGGTGGGGCCCGGGAGATAGCACGGAGGTAAGGCGTTTGCCTTTCATGCAAAAGGTAATCGGTTCCAATCCCGGTGCCCCATATGGTCCACCATGCCTGCCAGGAGCAATTTCTGAGCATGGAGCCAGGAGTAACCCCTGAGCACTGCCGGGTGTGACCCAAAAACAAACAAAAAAAATTATCAAAGGTATACCATTTTGTTTCATTTTTCATTACATTTATTTTTTTTAATTTCCTTTTTGCTTCAGTTGCTATTAGGAGTGCACTATTTATTTTATTTTGGTGTTTTTTGTTTTGGAAGCCACACCTGGCGATGCTCAGCGGGTTACTTCTGGTTCTGCACTCAGGGATCACTCCTAGCAGAACTCAAAGGAGAATGCTGGAGAACAAAACAGATTAGGTCATGTGTGCAAGGCAAGCACTTTACCTGCTATACCTCTCTGGTCTCAGTTTTTTGTTTTGTTTTGTTTTGCTTTGTTTTGTTTTGTTTGTTGATTTGTTCTACTTGATCAGGTAAAACTGTTTTCAATATTGGTCTAAATATTTTTACATATATATTTTTATATATATAGTATGTCCTTTACATATATTTTTACATATATATATGATGTCCTTTAGTATTTATTGTAGATGTTCTTTTCTATGTTCTGAGCAAGTGTTTAATTTTTCACTTATAGAGACTTAGGAAATCTTGAGCCTTTGCAGAAACTGGAATTATGAGCTCCTTGAGTGTTTAGAACTAACCAACAATGCCATTCTGGCTATTTTTTAATAGTGAGAGAAAAATATAAATAATGCCAAACATAAATTTTCACTGGAAAATTCCCTTTTTCTTTTATTGTATAGATCTATGAATATATAGACTCATAAAATCATCAAGAGCAGTATATAGAAAGTTCTATTTTTTTTTTTTTTGGTTTTTGGGTCACACCCGGCAGTGCTCAGGGGTTACTCCTGGCTCCATGCTCAGAAATTGCTCCTGGCTGGCACGGGGAACCATATGGGGCACGGGATTTGAACCGATGACCTTTTGCATGAAAGGCAAATGCCTTACCTCCATGCTATCTCCCGGGCCCCAGAAAGTTCTATTTTTACTCCAAACCACTGTTCTTTTATAGTCACTTTCTGCTATTAATCTTTTTCAAAGTATCATAAATGGAATAATATTCATGAAACCTTGATTATTTGCTTTCAATCAACACAATACCTCTGAGATTCCTAATTTGTTCTTTATGTTAATAGTTTTCCCTTTAATTGCTGAGCATTATTACACTGTATGGATACACTAAATTAGGGAATTATGTACATCAGAAACAATAGTATTTTATATCACAAAATATTAATTAATACAATTTTTAAAGTAACATATTTTCAAGAATTTCTAATACCTTCTTCACATTTAAAATACAAAGGCATGCAATATACACTATTACCATACTAATGTGTAAAGTATGTAATTAGTAACCAACTATAATAATAAAATATGAGATTTAACTTCTTTGAGTTATACTTTCCTCAAATTCAGGAATGAAACCAGTCTTTTCCTATCAGTTTGCTTCACATGGAATCAAACTAAACCACTTTGAGATGGCAGATGAGAGTTTACTTCCAATGTTTTGCAAATCTCACCCTTTTATTCTGAGTGGTCATGCCTGTAGTTTATGAAAACTAAAACAAATTCTCTTACTCTCTGACTGATAGCATTCTTTTTAACTACATTCTACCTCTAAGAATTACTCCTTCTAAAATTATTTTTTCAGTATTGCTTGTAGAGTTATTTCTAAGCAGCATATTAATGATGTTATTTTCATAGCTTCCAGGTAAAGTTCAAATGCCTTGATTTAACACACACTGCTTTCATACTCTGTTTAGTTCTCTGTTCTCGGTCTCCATAAATATAGTTTACCCAAACCACTGAGTTTTTACACAAATTGCTTCTGCTTAAAGTATGTTCGATATACTTTCCATTGCCTAATTAACCTCTACCTGTCCTTTACTCAGAAATACGATTTCTCCACATTTCATTTAGATATTCTTCCTTGATGTTTTCATAGTCATTAATTCAAATTTTAACTTACATCAAACTTCAATAAATTTGCAACTTATTTATCTGCTACTCATTAAATTATAACCACTTTTACACTGATTGCTGAGAGAATATTATAAAACGAGTGGGGTTGATTACAGAATTTCACGAGTGCTTGCTTAGTTAACATGTAGAAATTCTGACTACTGCCACCCTGTACCTACTATTTAAACGATTGTGTAACTTTTACTTGGATTCTTTACATTTTCTCACTCACTTTCCTAAATTGGATACCAGAAGTGCCTTGCTCAAATTCAGATGACCTTCCTGATAGTGAACTTCTACCAGGCAGCTTTTCCTCAGACTGACCTTGACTTGGGTCTCTTAGATGCTCTTTGTCTTTGCAGATGCCTCAATCCATGATCCCCAACCCTTCTAATTTATCCTGGCTACCTCTACATTATTTACTTTTACACTAGAGTTGCTTAAATCCCTGGCTAGACAAGCCACATAATTTCATCACTTTATTAGGAAAAGTAGAATAGAGAAAATTTAAGGCTGAGAATAAAAACAAAACTAGCTGGTTTCTTATCTGACCAGATAAGATAGAAGATTAAACAGTCACTGTTAGGGGGCCCGGGAGATAGCATGGAGGTAAGGCATTTGCCTTTCATGCAAAAGGTCATTGGTTCGAATCCCGGTGCCCCATATGGTTCCCCGTGCCTGCCAGGAGCAATTTCTGAGCATGGAGCCAGGAGTAACCCCTGAGCACTGCTGGGTGTGACCCAAAAACCAAAAAAAAAAAAAAAAAAAAACCAGTCACTGTTAGGACATAAACTGGAATCGTTCCTACTTTCAGTAAGCCAAGCTTTACTTCAATAAAAGTGAAAATGTTATTAAAAGACCACAAAAATTATGCTTACCATCCTCCTCCCAGCAGTTCTTAGCATTTCCTTCTCTTTCACTGCTTCCTGGTAATACTGTCTGGTCTGTTGGCAGGTCATCTTCTGGCACACCTTCACAATCTGCTGCATCTGCAATACTTTCTTCTTCTACAATGTGGAGTTTGTCTTCATCGTCTGAGTCTGAATTTGTTTCTACCACAGTATTATAATTTGTAACTGTAATACAAACAAGAAACAAATAATTAAAACCAACAAGCATAAACTCATTTTTACATCTCAGTAAAATATTTAAAAATGCTCAAAATATGATTCCGATTTTTTATTTTTTAAACCATAATATGTAAACTAATTTGGATGATTACACATAGCATTACTATGTATTAAAATGCCCAGGATGACCAATAAATTTTAGTTATAGATATTATATGCACAGAGGTGCTCATGTACATATAAAAACTATAAGTGTTAATAAATAATAACTCATTTCATTCTTAGAAAAATATTATATAAAATTTCAGATATATTATCTATTATTTATCACTATATTTCACAACAGTATAAACCAGCTAAGGTAAGCAACTATCTAAAATAATAAAGCTATAAAGTGACATGGCAGGATTTGAACCTTAGCAATAAGATTCCAAACTATGTTAAAAATAAATATACTCACCAATAAGACGAACTTATTTTATGATACTGTTTTATATATAATAATTTCCAATTGGTAAAGTATTCAGGAGCTGTTCTCTCTCAATAAAATAGCTGTATCATTTGAGATTTATAAAAATACTTTCAAGTTGTCAATTCTTAATTTGATATTAACTTTATAATCAACTAAGTTAGTCAAATTTTGACATAATTAGGGCACGATTTAAATAATGTTTGTATGTAAGACTGCTATTTTAAAAGTATAACTGATGTTCAGAAGTTTTCAGATAGCTTTTTCCAAATTTTTAATGACTAAGTAAAATTTAGTATCAGTCATAAAGTTATAAATTTATTCTGAATGATTATAAGTCACAGAGAGTAGCATTTAAGAAAAATTTCCCTAAATAATACAGCACAATTAATATTATTCTTCAAAGTCCTTGCAATGATCACTGTTGCTAAAGTATTTAATGCCTAAAAGGCATAGTCACTGGACTATCTTTTTTCAACAATTTGCAAGTAGGTTCTTCTTCATATTGAGAATGGAGAATGACTAGGGATTGGAGCGATAGTATTGGTGGCAGTACTGGATGCATGTGACTGACCTGGATTAAATCTCCATCACCCCATATGATTCCCTTGCCAGGAGTGATCTCTGAGTAGAGCCAGGAGTGAGTTTTAAGAACTGCTGGGTGTGGCACCAAAACAAAACAAAACAAAAAGAATGGTTGGGCTGGAGATAGTACAGGGGGTGGGTCACTTGCCTGAATCTCTGATTCCCATATGGTCACCCTCAACTCCTGAGCACGCTGGGAGTGATTTTTGAGCGTAGAGGTAGGAGTTACCCCTGTGCACAACTGGCTGTGGACCCCCCAAACAGAATTTTTAAACTAAAACAAAACTATTTTCTCTATTTATTCCCTTAAATTTTCAACAATTCTTGAAAAATTATTTTCTTCTGGCCACACCAGGTGCTGCTCAGGAATTACAACAGGGGATGGAATTGGAGTCCGCCCTAGGCTGGTGTGCACAAGGCAGGCGCCTTATCACTTGCGCCACCACTCCGCCCCCAAAATTATTTTCATATAGATACCTTAAAGGTTTAATTATATGCATAATTCTCCTCATATACATATCTATCTATCTATCTATCTATCTATCTATCTATCTATCTATCTATCTATCTATCTATCTATATATATATATATATATATATACAATTTGCAAACAACCAGGAAAAATAAAATCAAGGCACTAGTTTTTATCAAAGTAAGAACACATAATTGCCAAAACTTGTATTATTGACCTTAGGTACTGAAGAACTATGTCCAAAAGAGAACTGGAGTAATCCAGTTATCCACATTACACAAATTCTTCATAGGCCAGAAGAAAAATATCAAGTCTTGCATCATGCTTAATTTGAATGCATTTTTCCAGATCTTCTCAAGAGCAAACCACTTTCTAACTTCATTAAAAAAGTAATGCATGCTCAGTGTATAATAATTCAGTTAAATTAGTTAAAGGCATCTTCAGTTTTCCTTTCTTAACAGACTCTTTAAAGGTGATGCAAAATGCATTCATTTATGCATTAGGTAGGCATACTTAATTTTTAGTAAGACCTCATCTTATTTAACAGTAGCTGTCCATGTATTTAGTGTAAGTAGTATCTATAGATGAAAACTATTCTAAATATTAAAATGTATTTAAAATATACACACACAGGACTACATTTTGTTTTACCTATTAGTTACTACCACTCAGCACATCTCAGAAACTTTTCTGTCAGTATGTGTTGAGCTTTTTGCTTTTCCTCTCAGTGTTTACAGGGACTTCAACATAGACTTACTAAGTCATCCCCTAGTCACAAGATTTAGTTTCCAGTGTTTAAGAATTAGCAAAAATGTCATAATGAATGTTCTTGTATCTCTGACTATTTCTTAAATATATTTTCCAGATATATTATTAGAGTGTTTCTGACTAAAAGGAGAAATATTAAATGCATAAAAAAGGACAAATGGGTAATTTCTCTTATCCAGACACACAGTGAGCAGAAACATAGTCCACAGTTGTAACAGGGGTTTACTGGTTACCCTTTAATTTAGCAGTGGTCCTCAAACTATGGTCCGCAGGTCACATATTGTATTTGTTCCCGTTTTGTTTCTTCACATCAAAATAAGATGTATGCAGTGTGCATAGGAATTTGTTCATAATTTTTGCTTTTACTATAGTCTGACCCTCCAATGGTCTGAAAGACAGTGAACTGGGCCCCTGTTGAAAAAATTTGAGGACCCCTGATAGAGGAAGATGAAAATATGAGTGGCTGGCCAGGCTTGAGTACCAAGTCTCCAGGTTTACATTGCTAAGCATCTCTGGAAGTTGGCCAGGGCATTGCTAGGGAAGGTCCTAATTAAAGAACAACAGCAAATTTATGTGTGTATGTGTGTGTGTATATATATATATATATATATATATATACATATATATATGTGTGTGTGCCTATAATTATCAATGTTTTTAGTGGTAGGGTTGTTTGATTGGGCCTGGATTATATAATTAATAATCTATATGGAAAGCATTTTAGATTTGGAATATTTTCAATAATCTTTAAGACAATATATGTATTAAGATTTAAGTATATGACTGCTTGCTTCATAATTTTTATTGCATGATTTTTATCCTGAGTAGTGGTATCTTTTACTTTGCTGAGCCAAAAGTACCTATGAAAATACTTGCTACTTTTGAAGATCCTAGCAAAACTCCTTAGTGCTCTCCAGCAGAAGCTGCCATTGTAATATGGAAGATTATAATTCAACACCCCAAACAAAAAAGTATATATATTTTTAGCAATTCTGTAATTTTTCCCAAACCTTGTTTTGAATGAAAAATTTGAAAAATCAGCTCCACAAATCAACATTAGTATATGGTCCATGAGAGAAAAAAGACCAATAACTATTTCTAAGACTTTTCACTGTACTCTATTTCATAGTCACTTAGCTGAGACATAAAAAGTAAAGGGTGCTACATACACTGCTCATCTTAAATTTGACAATATATAATGTTTCCTCAATTTCTGATCTACTCCAGTGTGAATATATTAATCTTAAAAGTAGATTCTCAGGGCCCAGAGAGATAGCACAACGGCGTTTGCCTTGCAAGCAGCCAATCCTAAGGTGGTTGGTTCGAATCCCGGTGTCCCATATGGTCCCCCGTGCCTGCCAGGAGCTATTTCTGAGCAGCCAGGAGTAACCCCTGAGCACCGCCATATGTGGTCCAAAAACAAAAACAAAAACAAACAAAAAAAGAAGCAGATTTTCAGTGCCAAAGGCAAATGGCTAATGCAGGTTCCTCAATAAATTCTAGTTATAAGAATGCCAGTTATCTGAACTATTTCAATAGCTCCATACTGTTTACTTTGGCTAAAACTATAGTTAACAATCATAAATGGTGATTTTAAAATAATTTTAAAAAGGAAAATAAGAGATAGTTTTAAAATTATTTCCTAAAAAACTTTGAATTAAGTTTCCATATACCCAGTAATTTCATTCCATAAAATATATCCAAAGGGTCCCCCACAAAATGCAGAAAAGACATCTGTGCTCCTATGTTCATGGCAGTGCCATTCACAATAGTCCAAATCTGAAAACAACCTAACTTCCCAAGAACAGATGATTGGATAAAGAAAAGATTGAACCATACACAATGGAATTACTAGGCCTTTAGAAAAGATGAAGTCATTCAATTTGCTACTCTGTGGACATATCTGGAGAATATCATGTTGAGTGAAATCAGTCAGAGGAGAGGGACAGACAGAAGATTCACTCTCATAGATACAAAGATACATAGCTGGTGAATAAAATATGCCCCAAAGCAATAATAAGAGAATGAGAACTTTTCTCAAGTAAGAAAGGTACCACTGGGGGTATCCCATTATGGTCCCCAGCCCTGAGCTAGGAGTAAGCCCAGAACACAACGTGGTATGGCCCAAAACTAAGTATTTGGTCGTTTGGCACATAGGAAAGACAGTTGAAAACTTTGATATTGAAAACTTCTTAATTCTTAAGAAATTGATTACATCTTCCTTTTATAGACAAAAGAAAAAGATTCTGACTAAACTGTAAAAAATCAGCAAATATTTACAAATCGCAAGTAGGTACTATTATATTTTTTATAGAAGAAAGGTTAGTTGAATAAATTCTACAACCATTAAGGTGTAAAACTGCAATCAAACTCTACTGTGCCTTTTCCCACAACCCAGTTGTGATAAGGGCTTACTCCTTGGGTCTTTGATCAGGAATTAGCATTTCCAGCAGTGCTTGGAGACCATAGATGGTTAACTGCATACAAGGCATATCTTATTCAGTGTACACTCTCCAGACCCCACAGTTTGTATATTTTAACTATGAAGAAATCTGACAAAATTGTTGCACAAATGATGTTCTTGAATTGATATTTTAGTATTGAGCATATTCTGATTCTCTGGAATTATATACTTTACAATTTTTCATTAAAGGCACTTTTATGTGACTAAAGAATTTTTACTACTGGAATCACATCTTAAAATAATGATTGTTATACCATGAGGGTAACAGAATCATCACAGTCAATAAATCTTTAAAGAACTTTCAAAATGCATACTATTTCTAGCACAGTAGAGCACATATCAGTGACACTAATTAGACGCTAATGCAAATATCTGTTACTTAATTGATAGTCAATTATAATAAAGTAATTAAACTAGATGAACATATTTCAAAAATGAGCAACACAATTTCAACTTCAGTCCTTAAGAGCAAGATTATTTAAATTCTTTATAAATAAAAAAAAATCCTGTCATACTGTTTTCTGTAGTTCTGAATAGCAGGTAAAGTGAGTTAAGGAAAGAGATTGAGGGAGTGGGGGGCAGCCTTCGATTGCTATTTGCTATTTGGTAACAACTTTGGTGAATATGATTTAAGTCACAAGCTAAAAACCTGTTTCAACATTTTCAGATATTCGAAGGCTATTTTTCTTCTAATGAAGGAGGTTCTGCTTACGTTATCCCATGAATACATTCCTGTTAATGTACGAATCACTCCTAGAAACATACACACTTATGAAAATGGTAGAAAATATTAAAAATATCTTAGAAAAATTCATAAGTTTTATCCTTAAAACATGTACAGAATAATTATAAAAATTGTTCTCTCACTAAAAATCAGAAAAGCCTATTGTCAGAGTTTAATAAGCACCTGGAAAAATATATACACTTTGAGGCATTTACATGTATAAGCAGTATGCTAAAAATACTACAAATTAGGCTTGGATGCCATAAGATATGAGTATCAAGGTAAAGACAAGTATACCCACTATAATACCCATTGGTACACAAAAACATGGCAGGTATAATTTTTTATACTAAAGACTCTTGGACACACTATTCTTTATATATGTAGGCAAATAATTATTATTTTTTTATGGTTTTTGGGTCACACCCAGCAGTGCTCAGGGGTTACTCCTGGCTTCATGCTCAGAAATTGCTCCTGGCAGGCACGGGGGACCATATGGGGCACGGGGATTCGAACGGATGACCTTTTGCATGAAAGGCAAACGCCTTACCTCCATGCTATCTCCCGGGCCCCAAATAATTATTTTTAAGTTGAATATATACCACTTTATTTTTCTGTTAAGAAATGTTAGTGTACTTATGTATTACTGATAATTCAGGAAAATAAAGATATCAGCGATAACTAAACAACTATTAAGACAGCACACACACACACACACACACGCGCGCGCGCGGACAAAAAAGAAAGTGAGAAAGAAAAAGACAAGCTACCTGACAATGAACAAGTTAAAGAATGGTTCTTCAAATATTTGAGAGCGCTAGGAATAGAACACTGGGCCTCACACATGCAAGGTAAGCTCTACTGCAGAGCCACCCTCCAGGCCTAGCCAGTACCAGCATAATTTTAAGAGGGGCCTGAGCACTATAAACAAGTTAAGTTTCAACAAATACTAATGGTTCATCAAAACACAGGAAAAGTTTTTAAATACCTCTGTATTGTATTTATTAACCTGAAGTCCTATGAAATTGAATAACTATCAAGCCTTTTATGCATTTATATTTAGATAAAAATGTAATTACAATTGAAGTCAGTAATGCTGAAATTTACCCAGTAAAGATCTGATGGTGTCTAATGTCTAAAACTATTAATGAAATGAAAACTGACAGCAAAATCAAGGAAAAGTGTTGTCTGCATGTGTAGAAATCTAATTTCTTAAGAGTTCTATGCTCTCTCATTGTGCAAATATTGCTAAATACTCAGAAATTTTTCCTTGGTATTCTCTCAAGTCTTACTATGGTCTTTCTCTCACTTGCTGTAGGTCTGTCTCTGACCTCTCCACAGAAGCCTATCAAAAATTACCTTCTCTGATCACTGACCTTATGAAACCTTTCACACAATAAGCTAATTTCAATTAGTGCTAATACAACTCACAAAGTGGTCAATGAAATCATTAGAAAACAAAGTTCCTGGACTTGTTAATCCAGTCCAGGAATAGTAAAATGTACAAATACCAAATTAAAAATAATAATTACAACTAGAAAGAAATTTAAGAAACCTTATCAAATTCCAAAAAAAAAATTAACCTAATTCATTTGGAAAAACAGATGAAACAATACACTTTAGACAATAAAACAAAGCCATATTTATTTTATAGAACTTATAAAATTAGAGATAGCAAAGGTGAAAAATCATAAAGTAAATTTAGGAAGACTATAAATAACTCCCCTACCCCCAATACCAGATGTTCACCCAGGTGCATTCCTCCATGTTTTCAAAGAACTGGTAATACTGTTGCTTTTTTAAAAAGTAAAAAAGAATACAGCCTAAATAATTTTATGAAGATGGGATGACAACAATCTCATAAAATCTGAGATAAAGTACATATATGGACTTTATATTATATATAAAATATATATTATATAGATATATGTCCTTAACATAATTAATCTCATAACAAGTATAATTTTATATAAGAAAAATTTTATTACCTGCATGTAAGTGTCCAGTACACATTTAAACTATTATCTTCTAAAAAAATACAAAAATATTTAGGAAAAAATTAATCATGATGGTACTGACTGAAATACTAGAGATAAAATAAACTACAGAAATATAAATAGATTTATTCAGGTACAGTTATGGGTCAAATAATCAGTACTTTAAGAGAATCCATAAATAGACCATTTAAACCTACTGTAGTCTTGGTAAGCATATCCCTCGCTTAGTAATTCTACAAGTTTAACCAAAACAAAATCTATTTAAAATATTCTAATTAAGATGTTACAGAGACATAATACAGTGATTTGACTGACCCTAGTTTGAACCTTGAGACTCCATTTTTTGGGCTGGAGAGATAACATGGAGGTAGGGCATTTGCCTTGCATGCAGAAGGATGGTGGTTTGAAGCCCGGCATCCCCTATGGTCCCCCGAATCTGCCAGGAGTAATTGCTGAGCACAGAGCCAGGAGTAACCCCTGAGTGCTCCGGGTATGATAAAAAAAAAAAAAGAGATTCC
>PVKC010022810.1:0-17528 GCA_004027635.1 Crocidura indochinensis
TGTGTGATTATATGCCTATGCACAGTCTGGGTCTGACTATATCTGTATCTAAGTACATGCTCCTGTGTGTCTAGTCACATGTGTCTGCGTGTGGCTGTGTATATGCAGGTGTAGCAGTGTGTCTTCACATGAAGTCTGTGTGCCTCTGTGTCTGTCTCCTATGCGGTTGTGTGTGTGGACATCTTTTTTCTCCCTGCTTACCGCTCAGCTCACCACTGAAGAGCTAACCTCAGTGGCATTGCTTGTGCCCAAGTCTCAGTTTCTAGTGAAACAGGGAAGGGAGGTGGGATGTACCTTGTGCCAGGAGCAGAGGTCCCAGGAAGGACAGGTCCTGGCCATGGAGCGGAGAGCTCACCAGCAAGAAGGTGTGATCTGGTCACCCATTAACCCCGTGGGCTGTGGGACTCTGAATGGGTTTCATGCTCAGAAGGAAAGCTGTGGGACCCTCAGTCCTGGGAAATCCCCAGGTGACAGCTGGGCCCAGAGTGACCATCGTCCTGGAGCCAGTGCCAGGCACTGCTGTCCATGGAGAGCCTCCCTCTGACTCCTCCGGGGGGTCTGGTGGGAGGATAGAGGAGGCCAGGGTGCTCTGCTCTTCTCTCTGGAGCAGAGAACTGGGGAACGAGTCCTACCTGCCTCGGACTTCCTGAGCGGGAAGCTTTGACTGCAAGCCAAAAGGAAAAGCTGGACCACCACTCTGGTGATGGCCAGCTTCATACCACCACTTAATCAAAGGAGCGATAGAGGAAAGTCTCCTCAACACTCCAACCAAGGAGACTGGAAAATCTCTGCTCTGTGAGGTCATCTGTGACGTCATAAATGCCAACAAGAGGTGGGGGTGGGGCATGCTGGCGAGGCCTGTGAGGTCACTTATGCTCTTCCAGGAGGGCTGCCTTGATTATATGGTCCTTCCTCGTTTCCTCTGGAATAAGCCCCCATTCAGGAGTTCTCCACTTCAGGGCTATGAACTGTCTAAGCTGTTGCTCTTACATGAAGCTCTGCATCCCTCCTTTAAATCAGAACAATAACCTCATTGGATAGAATATTCTCGGTGACTAGTTCACTCCACTGATTCCCATGCTGTTTCTGTATTCCTCCATTCCCGCTGCCTCAAAGTCCCATATGATTGATCTGTGAACCTTCCGAGACTCCTTTTGTACGTGAGTTCTTCTGAGTTTCAATACTCTGCTTTGGGCTTTGGAATTCGGAATAAAATGTGTCTTGAAGTTTTTTTGTTGGGTCAATATTTGCTTGAGCTCTTGAGTTCTTGTGTATGGTGACTGTACTCAAATCTGGAAAATTATTAGCAAACACTGTGTTGTTTTAGTATAAAATAAAAAGTCTAAACCCCTAAAATTTTTTAAAAAAATATGGTATGTAAGACAATAAAAGCAAGCCAAATAAACAAACGAACACCACAAGGGCAGAGAGATACTAGAGCAGATTAGGTGCTTGCCTTATACTTGGGTTTGATCTCTTGTAATATCTGAGCATTGTAGAAGTTATCCATGAGCTCAGAGTGAGAAGTAAATCTTGAGCCCCACCAGATGTGGCCTCCAAAATTAAACAAAATCCCACAAAACACACTTTCAGTTACATGTGTAATAGTAACCAGCAGTCACAAGTATAATAGTGGAGTCAAATCTAGAAGCTTGGATGGTTTGGGGCCTGCATCTCTCAGAGATGCACAAACTATCTTGCTTTCTTTCCTCAGCACCACCTTTCTTACCTTTAGATCATGTTATTCTGGTGTTATTAGATATACTGACTCAGCTACCTTCTCACTGAAATGAGACTCTAGGACTCAGCACTTAGAAAGAATTTTTGTAGATATTATTACATTTATATAAAAAGAGAAAGTTTACTATCTATAAAATTTACTAATTATAATTGCCAGAAATGACCCAAATCAGTTTTAAATTAAAAAAAACAACAACATTGATTTTGGTAGTGTTTTGATGGTACCTATAAAAATGACTAACAAGGGTAATATTAATCCAATTATTTTTGTTCAGGGAACTTGTAAAGTAAATAGATTTTAGCAAATTAGATCATTGTTTGTTAAGAAAAAATATACAGAAAGACTGGTCTGATAGTACAACAAGCAGAATGCTTGCCTTGCATGTGGTCAACTGGGGTTAAATCCTGGCATATTACATGGTACCTGTGCCCTCCAAGGGTGATGATCCCTGAATGTAGATTCAGGAGAAAACCATGAGCACCACTGGTTATGTGTGGGGGTCTCTCCCGACTTCCTGTCCTGCAGGATAAGTTCTGGAGACCCTCACAAAAGTTATTTCACAGTTCACTAAGGGGACTCCGACCTGAAATGAGAAGAGGGGAAATAATGAGGCTCAGGACGACAACCTGATCAAGAGCCCAGCCTTTATTAAGGGGAGATGGCCTTATATACCAAAGTCAAACAAAGAGAGACAGAGAGAAAAGGGCATTCAGGGAATATCTGTAACTTCTCACAAGAATATCTTGTTTTCTCAAGATTAGCAAGTTGACACATCACAAGGCTGGTATTCGTAAATTATGAAGCCCAGATTGTCTTACAGAACAATACAGTACAAGATCTAATCGCATTTTATGGCTACCAGCCTCTATTCCCATGGGAACCTTCTGCCAGCCCCCATCCCTCTGGGAACATTGGTGCCTGGTGAGTGACTCCCCTAACTTTATAGTGATACATTTCCTTTAGGCCCAGGGACAAATGGCCGCAATCTGCAATTTGCTTAGCTTGCAATCCATGCGGATTGTCATGTAGCTGACTTTGGCTCAGGCTGTCAGAGACTCCATTTGATTTTAGAAAGAGGGCTTTTATATTTAATTTCCATGGTCTCCAACAGTTATGGTAAAAAAAATAAGTACACACACATGTATACACACATATACATACAGAAACAAGGATGCAAAAGTTTATCTAACAATGAAATAAATTGATAAATGAATTGATTATTAATTAACTATGAATAGCATTAAGTTTGATATTTATATTAACATCTCTATTAATATTAAAATGACTAGGCCTTACTACCCCAAGACTTGGTTTAACTACTTTCTTGATATTCTTCAAAGATACTTTTGAGTGAAATGATCATTTAAGTGATGAATTTTGTTTGTTTGTATATTTATTTAGCTTTGGAAGTAACATGCTTATAGTACATAAGGCTTACTACTGTTTCTGAGTTCAGGGTTCCCTAGGATTCTGGGGAGAATCATGCTGCCAGGTCTTGAAATAGACTGGCTAAATGCAAAGCAAGCTTCTAAACCACTGTACTATCTCTCTAGCCTCATAAATAAATGGATTTTAAATAAAGCAGATTATACAATGTGACGACAACAGGCCCTTGCTAACCAGTTGCAGACCTTACTAGAATAAAGGCTCTTCTATATAGATTCAGACTTCAACTATTTCCTTAGTTTCCAACCTGCCCACTGCACTGCATAGTTGAATTTATGTCTCCACAATGGCAAAAGCCATTTATCTCAATAAAGATAAAGATAGATGAATATCTATAGCTCCTTGTGATTCTATTTCTTTGAAAAATATTTACCAATTCACCTTGTAATATTATCCTCTTAAGATGATAATATATTGAAAGTGTTATATATAGTATAATATATAATATATTATATATATTGAAAGTAACCTGGAGAAATTTTCGTGACGTAGTAGATGAGAAAGCAGCATATATGTATATATTCTGTAAAAGAGGCAGAAGCAATTTTTCAAGGAAAATGAACAAAAAGCTTTACATTGTTATAGGACCAAAATAAGACCCTGAATAGCCAAAGCAGTTGTGATATGAGAAAAATTTTAAAAGTGAAAAAATAGCATATTCCCAAACTATATTATGAAGAAATATAAAAACAGTATGGCACTGGGATAAAAGAACAAAGCAGATACCCAAACTATAAAGATAAAATAAAGAATCCAGAAGTAAATTTATTCATATATGAACATCTAATCTTTAACAAAAACTTTACAATAGTTTTCTATCAAACACAGCCATGCTGACTGCCAGGATTCCCCTCAGCTTCCGTTCAGATTTGGCCACCAGTCCTGATTGTCTCCTGTGGCCATTTCAGGTCTGTGTCTGGGTGGACACAGGGACCCTCTGCCCCTCCCATCATCCTTTTCCCACACCGCATGGACTGAAGACATTTCAATTTCTATCATATAGTTCCAGGTAGATTGGATCTTGCAATTCTCTCTCTTAGAAAATATTCAACTAAAAACTCAACTTAAACCAATGAACTAGTTTGCAATATTTTTATTGTCAGATAACCTCACTTGTCTAGAAAAATAACCTATAAAGGAAGTATACCTCTAGCCAAAATTCATACTAATAGTTCAATGTATCATTTTCTTCAACACCCTGAAACTACAGCATTCCACCCCATCAAATGCAAAGAGCAGTGGGAAACTAAGGAAGACACCTGCTGTTGGGGATATAAACAGAAATCCTCACAAATTTCCAAGTCCACCAAAAAGTCTGATCCTTACAGAGGAAGACTTAAAATCAACATTTAATGTTTTAGCAATAGAAGTCAAGGAATCACTAGCCTGCAAAATTAAGCAATCTATAGATGAACAATTCAACCAACTCAAAGAATTTATATTATATCAGAATTATATCAGAAGATATAAAATTATAAATTTTATCAGAAGATTATAATCATAAATAATTATATATTATAAATATATATTATAAATTACATAATTTATAATTATAAACTATATCAGAAGATGAGAGTATCCATACAGAAGGAACTGAAGGTCAAAAAAGAAAGGAGAGACAAGCATTAAAAGAAAATGTATGGTACTTGATGAACAAAGACCAATGAAATAATCTTTGAATTATAGGAATATCAGAAAGGAAGGAAAAAGGAAAAGAGGAAGAATAAGTAGTGAGCGAGATAATAGAAAACTTTCCCACTCTCTGGAAAGAGTTGGCTCTACAAATCCAAGAGGCAAAAAGAGTATCAAACAAAATAGACTCTAACATAAACACATCAAGACATATAGTAATCAAAATGGCAAATAAATAAATAAAAGAGAGATGGGTTCTTTATTTATTTACTTGTTTATTTTTAGTTTTTGGACCACATCTAGAAGGTTCGAGGACAATATAAGATGCCTGAAACTGAATCTGTCCCGGATCAGCTGAATGCAAGGTGAACACCATGCCACTGTGCTATATCACTACTGTCCGGAGATGGAATATTTTCAAAAATCAAGGAAGAAGAAAACCTCAAGTATATATAAAAAGGAACATAAGACTCAAACTAGATCTTCCATTTGAAACAATCCAGGCCTAAAAAAGAGCAGAATTATTACATATTCAAATGACTGAGTGAAAGAAACTTTTAACTTAGAGTCAACTACCCAGAAAAATTCTTATTTACATGTGAGGGAGGGTTAAAAACATACTCAAACAAAATAAAAAAATCACAATATTTACTGAAACCAAACCTAGTCTAATTGAACTACTCAAAGATCAATTGATAATTCAAACACTGAATTGTAACAGCAACAATCCTACACAACAAAATGGTACAGTAACCTTTTCTATCAATAGTTTCAATGTGCCATTATAGACTAGACAAATCCACTAAGCAGAACACACTCAAAGAAATGAGTTCTAAATAAGAAACTAAAAAGATTAGACTAATGAATCTATAAAGGGCCTTTCATCCTCAAAAAGCTGAATATACATTCTTCTCAAGAGCACATGGAATCTTCCCTAGAATAGATCACATTTCTTTTTATTTTTTTTTCAGGTTTCAAAGAATTCTCTTTTTGTTAAAATTTTCATTGTTGGGGGCCGGGCGGTGGCGCTGGAGGTAAGGTGCCTGTGCTAACCTAGGACGGACCGCGGTTTGATCCCCCGGTTCCCCATATGGTCCCCCGTGCCTGCCAGGAGCAATTTCTGAGCATGGAGCCAGGAGTAACCCCTGAGCACTGCCCGGTGTGACCCAAAAACCAATAAATAAATCAATAAATAAAATTTTCATTGTTGACAAAGTGAATTATGGGTCTTTCACAGTAATATTTAATGTACATAGTGACAATGAATCAGGGGCATTCCCATCACCAGTGTTGTCTTCCGTCCAACCCTGTTCCCAGCATTCATCCTATATATCCCTCCTTTGTCTCCCGCACTGCTAGTGTAACTGGTCCCCTCTGTGTATAGCTTGTTGTAGATTGGATATTGATTCTGTTGTCATTGACTTTGGGTTTGGTATTATTTTTTTGTTTGTTTTTGGGCCACACCCGGTGACGCTCAGGGGTTACTCCTGGCTATTCACTCAGAAGTTGCTCCTGGCAGGCACGGGGGACCATATGGGGAACCGGGGGATCCAACCGCGGTCTGTCCTAGGTTAGTGCAGGCACCTTACCTCCAGTGCCACTGCCCGGCCCCTGGGTTTGGTATTTAAGTCTGATCATCTTTTATTTTTACTCAATGATCATACAACTGTTTGGTCCTGGTACCATCCACTTTTCCCTCATCAATTTATGAGGCAAAATAAAATGATTCAAGTTATGTGGTTCTGTTGAAAAATAGAAAAGGAAAAAGAGAAAAACAACTGGGAGGAGTCTGTCTAGAGGTTATAGATATAAATTCAAAAGAATAAAGAAGAAAAACATAAAAAATCAGAAAAACAAACAAACAAACAAAAAAACAAAATCAGCAACTACAAAAAAGCAACACAAAGTAACAACCAAATAAAAACCAAGAAAAAAAATAGAATTGGTGTGACAAGTTTTGTGCCTTTTTTCTTTATTTTTTGCATGAGCTCAATCACAGTTGTCAAAATCAGACCTCTGAAATTAGAGATTTTGGTTATTGTCCAAATCTTAGGCCAAAGCCTAGGCTAGGATTTTTCTTATTGGTTCCAGGAAAAGTTCTGCCCAATGATGGTTGTCAAAGTCAGTCTTTTATAGTTAGCAACCTTAGTTTTTGCACAGATCAAAGGAAAATGTGTCTTCTGATTTCATCTTACCATTAAGTGATGAGATAAGACAACCTGTTCTTAGATCAAGTTGCTGCCATTTCCTTGTTGTCTGAATGTCATATCAAAACTGGTACATGTTGGTGCCAGAGCAGTATTAGGAATTTCCCAAGGGGAGTTTAGGTTCCTGGCAGGGAATTGTGTCAGTTCTATAGCTAGGATCTAGGGTTCTGGATTGGACATTTTGGGGGTAAGGATGACAGGGTACACAATCTCCTTGCCCTGGTTTTGACCTGAGCTTTTATCCCAGGCAAACGTGTTTTTTTTGTTTTGTTTTGTTTTGTTTTTTTGTTTTTCTGGTAGGTCTTGCCTGGGATGAAAGCTCAGGTCAAAACCAAGGTACAGAGATTGTGTAGACTACCATTCTTACCTCCAAATCCACCAGCAATATAATATAGCCCCATCCCCTTTTGCATAGGCACTCTAAATAAGAGGAATCTTGTGCACAGAAACAAGTTTTTATCTACTAGGAAGAAGAAGCCATACTTTTTATAATACAGGGATGACTCCCACCCTAAACAAGTGTCAATTGGACCCAACTTAGACTTCATGTGATTTGACAGCGACTGTTCAACCCAGAACCCCAGATCCAAGATGTGGAACCAACATAGGTCCCAGCAACAGTACCAGGAACCAAATTCCTCTGGGGAAATTCCTAATACCACCCTGGCACCAACTTTTACCAGTTTTAATATGACACCCTGACATGAGGAAACGGCAAACACTTAATCTAAGAGAGGGTTGCCCTAACTCATCACCTAACAGTATGATGCAGTCACGAGTCATAACATCTTTGTTCTATGCAAGAATCAAAATCGCTAATTACAGAAGACTGACCTTGACAAACATGGACTGGACAGAACCTATCGAGGGACAATTGAGAAAGTTCTTAGCTTAGGCGTTGGCCTAGGATTCATACAAAAACCAAGATCTCTAATTCCAGAGGTATGACTTTGACAATTGTGACTTAGCAGAACTTCTGGAACCATACTGAAAGACTCTATCCTAGGCTTTGTCCTAGGATCTGAGCAAAAACCAAGACCACTAATTATGGAAGACTGATTACAACAATGATGGGACAGAACTTCTAGAATCGAAAGAAAAATTCTCTCCTAACCTTTGTCCTATGACCTATGCAAATAACAAGATCTCTAGCTACAGAGGTGTGATATTATCATCCACAACTGAGCCGAAAGTTTCCTGGCACCATAAAAAGACCTTGGGGTGTGAGAATGAATGTGTATGGAGCCTGTAGTTGTTCCCATAGTAAGGGAACAACTCAAGGGCGGAGAAACCCTGTATCTCAGACTTAGGCCAAGGGAATTCCTGTTCTAATTTCCCCAATATTGACAGTGCCTTTGAAAAAAAAAAAAAGAAACACAAACCTTTTAAAGAAGTTGATGGTTTGGTTTTTGTTTGTTTGACTACTTTTGTTTTTTATTGTGTTTTTTGTTTTTGTTTTCATTTTGTTTATTTTTTCCTCATAGTTGATGGTTTTGATTTTTGGTTTGTTCTTTTTTTGTTCTTTTTTTACTTTTGCTGTTACTGCCTTATAGTTTTTTGTCTTTGCTTTTGTTTTTGTTTTGTTACCTTTTTCTTCTTTTTTCCCTTTCTTCTTCTATATGGATATTTATAACACCTAGACAGACATATCCTAGTTTTATTTTTTATTTTTTCTCTCTTTTTGTTTTTGTTTTTTTCTTCTCTTGTCCCTTATTTTTCTTTTATCTCCATTAAAACCACATTACTGGAGTCATATTGTTCAGCCTCATAATTTGAGGGAAAAATGGATTGTACCAAGACCAGACAGTTGTATGAACATTTAGTGGAAATAAAAAATGTTCAGACTTGAACACCAAACCCAAAGTCAATGACAACAGAATCAAAACCCAATCTACAACAAGCTGTACAAGTGGGGAACAGTTACTGTAGCATTACTGGGGGCAAAAGAGGGAGATATGGGACGCATTATGGAAACAGCGTTGGAGGGAAGACATTGTCACTATGTGCCATGAATATTACTGTGAAAGACTTGTAATTCACATTGACTGCAATAAAAATTTATAAAAAAATAAATACAATCATGTTAAAAGAAAAACCTTTTCTTGTAGGTTTTTATACTAAGTAGAGCCAAACACATGGTGTTAAGGAATATATATAATAAAAATAAATTTAATAAAGTAATTAAAATGATGTAAGAGACTACCTTACATTTGGGAATAAACAGACTAAGAGATATTTATAATAGAGGCATTAACCATACAAAGGAATTAGGCTTCCTCATTAAGTCTTTTGCAATATTCTTGTAGGGGGTAAAACCCAGGGCACATTTTCATCACACACCATGGTTGTTGAGTTTGAGAAATGATTTGCAGTAAGGAATCAGGTAGCGTCCTTCAGCTGGAGGTCCTTCTGGAGCTGAATCTGGTAGCATGCAACTATCAGTTCACATTTTGGGGAGGCAGTGAGAATGGCCACAAAGCCTGGGTCAGTAGAAGTGTTGGTTGTAGTTTCTTGCTGAGGCATGAAATGTGGGTCTGAGAGGGTGTCCTTTTGGTTTTTGGGCCACACCCAGTGGCGCTCAGGGGTTACTCCTGGCTATTTGTTCAGAAGTCGCTCCTGACAGGCACGGGGACCATATGGGGAACCGGGGGATCGAACCGCGGTCCGTCCTAGGTTAGCGCAGGCAAGGCAGGCACCTTACCTTCAGCGCCACCGCCCGGCCCCCGAGAGGGTGTCCTTTTGCTTTTGGAGCTGGGTGCTGGATTATTGGTGCAGGAGGTTGGTTTTCATATCTAATGAGTTAAGAATGGAGGGTAAAGAAGGCTAAATAAGGAGGGATATCAGATAAAGACTGGGGGATGAAAGTATAGAAGGATTTCTGAAGGGTGGTAGGAGAGATAACATATCCAAGGGGCTATATACACTTTAGGAATGGGTTGTTTACGTTTTGGTTTGACAATCAGAGAGGAGTCCACAGTCTATAAATTCATGCCCACATATAGACACATTAGTGATTTATTCTTAAGTTGTTGGAGGTCTGACCCTCAGAGGATGGATCTGAGCTCTTAAGAAATACTTGAATTATGAGAAGATAAATAATTAGCTAATATATAGATTATGGGAGAAAGAAAGGGAAAACAAAGGATAAGAGAGAAGATAAAAGAAAATAAGTAAATACGATAAAAATAAGTTAAAAAATTTAGGCTGGTACGTTCGAGTTGGAAGGTTTTTCCAATTTTTAGGCACTTTATCCCTGATGGGATAGGCTTTGTTAAATCAAGCTTTCAGGGATAGATAGTAAATGGAGCATTTTAGGATAAGCATAGTTTTTGCTTCTAGAGTACTAAGCAATGTAGTAGTGAGGACTATAAGAGGTGGCTACCCTCTGTAATATCGTTCACAGCATCTTATGTATCTGGTTTCCTTTCCTAAGTTGAAACTGACAGCAAGGGATTTATTTAACATAGATTGAATTGATGAAGAAGAGGAAGAAAGAAGAAAAGGAAAGAGGAAGTAGAAAAAAAAGGAGAAATTGGGAAAAAAAGGAAATGGTAATTTGCAAAACCATATTCAATGAGTGTGACCTAGAACATAAGTCTGTGCTGTTCTGTTGACTGTTTCAGTGGTCTGAATGATCATATGCTTTAGGTACTAAGAAAAGACATAAAAATAAAAGGAAATGGGTAAATTGAAGTATTTTATCGAGACATTGTCATACTGATCACTGTATATGGTATCTAGTATAATTGAGCACCAAGGCATAAAATTAGGGTGTCCACCCTTTGTTTCCAAGAACCACTGTGGACAAGGAAGCTAATGGGTTATTTTATACCTGGTAAAGTTAAGGCATTAAAACATATTGTTAGTAATCACTGCAGCAGGAGTCTCTGGCTTCCAATCATATTCTGCACCTGGTTCTGTGGATAAATACATTAGGGCATTACTTTAGGCCTTTGTAGGTAGATGATGACTGCACTCTAAACCACTGTTTCTGTTGTTGCTGGTTTGTTTATGGTATAATGTATAGTCAAGACTTTGTGTTGCCCTATTTCCACTGGATTTGAACACTTCTTGTTATATGCTGAAATCTACGTGCTGGAGTTTCTACACTTTAGATCATTGTATTTGTTCATGGAGTAGTACATGTATATATGGTATATATTCTAAATACCTCAAATAAGTGCTATCATTTTGTATTTATCCTTCTTCTAGCTTACTTCATTTAGCATAATATTTTCTAGATCCATCCATGTTACTGCAAAATTCATGATTGTATCGTTTCTAACTGTTATGTAATATTCCATTGTGTATAAGAACCATATCTTCATGATCCACTCATCTGTTGTTGGACATCGAGGTTGGTTCCAAATCTTGGCTACTGTACAGAAATATAAAGTATTATAAAACCAGACATCCTCCCAAAACTAAAGCAGGAAGAAACAGAAAGTTTTCACACCTCAATAACAGGAACTGAAATAATAATAATGAAAAGTCTCCCTAATAACAAGATCTTAGGATAAGCTGAGTTGCCAATGAGTTACACAATACTTTGAAAAAAACAAAACAATTAATATCTTAAATACCTATTCTACTCAAATGCTTTTAAAGAATTGAAGAGTGAGCACTCCCACATACATTTTATAAGGCCAGTATTTCTTTTCTCCTTAAACTAAAAATAGATTGCACAAAAACAAAACCACAAACCAAGACCAATATTTGATCAAAAACCAAACTAACTGATGACAACTGGGTTATTAGAGGGAAAGAAGGAAGCTAAGAAATATTAGGTACTTTTTGTGTGATAGAACTTAGGGGGCTGCTGAATATTATGTATCTATATCTATTATAAATATAGGCCACTAAAATTCATGATATAGTAAATCAATAATATATAGTAATAAAAAATTAAGCTGAGAACCATAGAGATAAATCAATGATTTTATTGCATGGTTCGCATGTAGGAAACCTGGGTTTAATCACTGGCACAGTATTGTCCCCTAGCACCAAGACAAGAGTAGTGCCTGAATACCACTGAAGAGGTGATAGAGATATAATATAGCGTTCTATAAGATTAAATTAAATTTCAAATTAAAAATGATTATTATACTGTATTTTGCTTGAAGATAGGAACTCTGGTTACCCAAAATGTCATTCCCTAATATGTTGCCCACTAGAAAAATTCTGAAAAGAAAATAAGTAAATTAGTACTGGAATGATAGTACAATGAGTAGAGCACTTGCCTTGCATGCAGTCAACTCAACTTCAATTCTGCCATCACTTATATTCCCCTGAGCCTGTCAGGAATGATCCCTGAATATAGAACTGGGAGTATGTTCTAAGCACTGCTGCATGTGGTCCCACAACAAACAAAATGAATAATCATTGAAATATTTCTAGCCAAATCTTTATCTGATAGACTAATGAAAATTCATTTTATCTAAATGGAAAGAGAATATCTAGTTTACTGAAATTTAAACTAAATAATTAAAAAACATGAGTATATTTTCTCAGTAGAAGTCACCTTGACTGAAAGAGGCATAGTTTCATGAAATGTGAGAGAAGTCCCCATGAATAAGAACATTTACATGACTCCCTTTAATAATGTTACTTTATATTCAATCTAGGTCTATAATTACATTTCTAAATTTATAATAAATAATTTACTTTCAGTTGAAAAAGCAAAATGATCCCTTTTGTATCACAATTACCTAGAAATGTAATTACCAGCATCTTGTTTTGTTAGTTCATCATAAAAACTCTCCATGGGTGTCTTTAAATAGGAAAAATTGGCAGTTTTAGTGTGACTTTGATATATTGCAAACATTGCTTGCTGCTACACATGGCACTAGGGCCAGTATACATTACTTCATAGGACATAAAAAGTTTCACCTTGTATTTATTAAATAAACTAGATGTATTGCATTAACCAATAACATTACATTATACAGATCCTTATTTAAATATTATGCAGCTGATTTGCTTTCAGTGGCCCCCTTTTTTCCACCTCCCATTACTGTGGACTGTTAATCATTACCAGGTTCAGTTTTTGAGAAACCCCCAGATTGAGGACATTTCCTGATATATGACTGCTGGGAGACATTTTTTCAGACTCCGCAAGACAACGTAGCAGGCTGAAGCTGTGCTCCGATTTTTATCCCCCAAGACTATTTCAAAAGACTTAAAGGGGATATCTATATTTGTTTTGTATGTTTCTGTAGACACATTTCCTTAATAGTTATAATTCTTAATGTTTATTTTCATGTGTAGAGGTAGCTTAGTAGCTTCCCTCATTATTTTTTTGGGGTTCTGCTTAGTAGGAAATTATGTAGAAAAGTCGTGCATGGGATAGGATCCAGGTCAAAACCAGATCATAGAGACTATTTAACCTGTTATTTTTACCCCCAAATGCACCAGTAATGTCATATGATATTGTTCCTTTTTGGATAGGCACACTAAAATGTGAAAAATCTTATGTATGGAAACAAGTTCTTATGAAGTAGGGATAGGATCTCAAAATTTATATTACAGTGAGGTCTTTCACTCTGAATATTTGTCATAGTGACCTGGTTTAGGCTTCAGACAATTGGACAATGGGCATTTATTCCTTAACCTTAGAACACATCTATTGATCCAGCATGTTTTTTTGCATATCAGGAATCAAACTTCTACCAGGAAGGTCCTAATGCTGCCCTGGCATCGACTTGCTCCAGAGTGGGTTTATATGACATTCTAATGACTTGGAAATAGCAACAATTTGCTTTCAGGGTAGGGTTCCCTGCAGTGTCCAGCGAACAGTGAGATGAAACTAGAAGATGCTCCGTGACACCCTGACTTCGACATAGAATCTGTGCAAAAACAAGAATCTCAAACTACAGAAATCTGACTGCAACAACTGTGATTGAGACGAACTTTTACTGAGACTACAAAAACAAAACTTCGAGGTTAGAGAATTCAGAATGCCCAGAGGCTGTAGTTGGTCTTAAGGCAGGATACTTCTTGGGAAATGTCCCCTGTTCTTAGGTCAAACGTTTTTGTTTTCTATTTTCCCCAACTTTTGCTGTGTCTATGAAACAAACAACAACAAAACAAACAAAAAGCATGACATATACACACCCTTTGCTTCTTGTCTTTTTTTTTTTTTTTTTTACTTTTAAATAGGGGCTCCTGCCTTTTGCATAGAACCTTGGGACATGGATTACTTTGTTTTAGCACATATTTCTGCATTTTTTATGTAAAGTTAAGAATAAAGGAAAAAAAGCAAAGGATGGGGGTCAAGGGCCAAGTGGTCTTACATGCATTGGTGGGGATAAAATAAGGACAGAACAAAATATCCAAGCCAAAGACAATAATAATAGAATCAAGAGACCTAAACTTTATAATCTAAACTTGAATGGACCCATTATAGAGGCAGGTCTGGGGACAAAGGGTGGTTGTGTAGGATGCACTCTGGGTTCATTAGTGGAGGGAAGTCTATATTGGTGGTGGGAATGGCTCTGATTCACTGTCTATCTGAAATTCAACTATGACAGACTTTGTAGATCACAATGGTTTCAATAAAATAAAATAAAATAAATATTATGCTGCATCTTTTTTGTTGGTTTGTTTGTTTTGGGGCCACAGTCAGCTGAATTGTCCGTCTGTGTGAGGCTAGTGTCCTACCATATAGTTCATTATTCAACATCTTAACAGACATAAATATACCTAATTGCAGGTAAACTCAAGGACAAAAATGACCAGCAGTGTTTTTTCTCTATTATTCTTTTACTTTTAAGAAGTAAGTATGACATTTTCAATTTTATATAAGATAGATTAGTGAAATATATAATATATAGCACTAGATAAAAGTCATTGATTATATTTATTATAATAACTACGTTCATGTTAGAACATTATCTTTCTGAAATCCAAATATAAAAACTTTGTAACTCATGGACACTAAATTAATAATAATATTATTAATTACTTTTAGTACTATGACTATTACTAGCCATTACTATGTTTTTTAGTTTTAGGTATATGAGCTTTACCAATCTTTATTTATTTATTTATTTATTCATTTATTTATTTATTTATTTTATCGCTCCCAGATTTTCTCGGGGGCTTAATCGTGGCTCTATACTCAGGGATTACTCCTGGCAGACTTGAGACCATATGTTTTGCTGGGGATTTAATTTAGGTTGGCAGCATGCAAGGCAAGCAACCTACCCACTGTAATATCATTCTGTTCCTTTGCCCATCTTTATATGCTATGAAAGGTCCTCAAAAATCTATCCTACTGTACATATATTCTTGCCTTCCCAAACAGAATTGGGCTGTTTTTACCTAGTCAGAGAAATAATAGAAATGTGGTCATAAGTCCTCTTCTTTCTTGCTTCCAAGGTCAATATTAGTGATGGCTTTACATTAAAGGTTAAGTAGAATTCCGAAGATTGTTACTGGACTCTCTTCAATTAGGATGTGCAGACTAAAGAAGTCCTTGGGCTGATGGCACAAACATAAAAATAGAATAAAGCCAACCACACTCAACAAAATATAAAAATATGATAAATTCAGAAATGAGGGCTGGAGTGGTGGCACAAGCAGTAGGACATTTGCCTTGCTATGTGCTAACCTATGATGAACCCTGGTTTGATTCCCTGGTGTCCCATATGGTCCCCTAAGCTAGGAGAGATTTCTGAGCGCATTGCCAGGAATAACCCGTGCGTCACCAGGTATGGCCCAAAAACAAAAACAAAAACAAAAAAAGCCAGGAATGAAATCACTAATTACTATGGCTCTCTGTTCTACTTTTTCACATCAAACTCTATACTTAACACATAGCATTTATTAGTTAAGTGAAACTATATAAACAAAGGAAGTAAAAGAGAATTTTTTTATCAGAAACTAAGGCACAATTCTATATTTAATTCAAAGAAATAATAAACTTAATGGCAGACAAGTTTCATTTTTTTAATTTGACTTGTGTACTTTACTTAATTCTGTTTTTTGTTAATTTTTAGGTATAATCCTGATGTGGGAATTATAGGTCTTGACTATTGCCTTTGTTTCTAACACAGGATTGCCAAATACTTGGCACCGATGTTGTCATTGTGCATATGGAACACAGTCTACATTGTTAATGGATCATGGCACTTTCTTGTCAAATATGAATGTACTCTGTGGTACATGGAGATGCATTACCCCAAAATCTCTTTCAGAGAGGAGAAGGCCTTCCAATCAAGGCCTGTCTAGATGTAGGAAATATGATTAGGTAGCACACCAGCTGTCAGTATCTTTGAAGTCAGACTCAGCTGAAGAACTCCCTCTGTCAGGGTGTCATGCCCTTTTCAGGGCAGCTTTCACCTAGCAACTGAGCCCAGTGGGTGGCTAGAAGATGAGGAAGTTCCAAGGACTCAGTATTTCTAGCCTACAGCTGGCATCTCTCACCTCAGATGGAACATACTAGTCAAAGACCCTTTGTTCCCTTGGCTGATACTTCCGTTAAGCTTGCTTTGTTCTTCAGTTTATCTTTCAGCTCCATTCTGCTGCTTCTTCTCTACTTAAATGTTGATGTCTAGTCAACATCTTGTACTCCATACTCAGTCTTAAGTTCCATGTTCTGAGACCCAACTTGTTCAGTCACCTTCAGCAGAGTGGAACTGGCATGTGGAATGAAACCCATTCCTTCCATTTCCTGTCCTTACTATGCTCAATGCTCATAGAGAGTGAGTCTAATCAAGATACTCAAAACACAAAGATAATTCCTCAGAATAGATAAGCCCCATTTCTCCTGGGATTGTAGGCTATGTAGAACATTGCCATATTTGCCTAGTATGTTAGGCTTTATATTTTAGTGAAAGCAATGCATATACTGCCAAAGCATTTAAAGTAATTTCTTTTCTCATCTAAGTTAGCATTTATCAATCGCTACATTATTAACATTAACTAGGATTTCATTGTGTGTTAGAGGGGGTGCTCCTGTGTATTGCAAGGCTTTTTAACAGCTTTTATTAGCACCTAATAGAAGCCAGCTGTATTCTCAATTCTCTTCTAGTTGTGACTACTGAAAATAGCTCCAGATATTGCTTACTCTTTCCTGGGGTTGATATTACCTGCTTGGTTGAGAGTTGAGAGCTGCTGATCTAAAGTTTTGACTAGAGAGGCATTCTCCAGGTGAAGGAAGTAAAATTCTTTACATGCTTTGAAACACTTTTCTGTGGGTCTTGATCCTCAATCTGAGTTCTCTGAGAAGAGGGGTGACAAACTGTCTCCTTATCTTAATCATCACCGAAACAAAAGAAGGTGTCTTTCTTGTTTCCTGTTTAAGGAATTTGAATTGCAGCTACATCAATTCTAGGGTCAACCTTCTGACTCCCACACCGACTCCTAATGACTCACAACTCCAGGGAGATGGCAAATGGACACAGATTTCTTTATATTTTACCAAGAGAGGTTGCATTCTTCATACCATCGGGGGAACCCATGACTGGGTTTCTGTCCTTAGAACTAATTTGAGTATGAAA
>PVKC010022811.1:0-17529 GCA_004027635.1 Crocidura indochinensis
GCTAGGGAGATAGCACAGTGGCAGGGCTTTTTCCTTGCACGTAGCCAACCCAGGACAGACAGTGGTTCGAATCCCAGCATCCCATATGGTTCCCTGAGCCTGCCAGGAACGATTTATGAGCTCAGAGCAAGGAGTAACCCCTGAGTGCTGCCGGTGTGACCCCAAACCCCCCCAAATAAATAAATTGATTAATTAAAAAAAGAAAAAATGGTTTCTCTTAATTTCTAGCTCCAAGTTAATTTGAACTAAAGCAAACAGAGGCAGTGATCTGCTGTCCTTTTTCCTGGTGGGGAAATGTGTACCAAAAGTCCTACCCAAACCTGCTTCAGAAATTCCAGGGATTCTGACTATCTTCAGGATGGACAGCAGGGGGCACTGCGTCCTCAACAAAGAAGCACCAACAGGAGAAATGAGGTGAGCCCCGTGTTCTGCATAGAAATTCGCCAACAAATCTTCCTAATCCCTCACCTCTTGATTTGGGATGGAATTTAGAGGTGACCAGGCACCATCTCTTACACACCTGACGGAAGAAAGACAGGTATGTGTGCAAAGAAGGAAGAGAGATGCAGTTGATTTTCAGATCTCAAAACATAGTTGCTCTCCAAGTCTGCCTTCCCACATTGGCAACTTTTCTGCAAAACGAAGATGAAGGCTCCAAATGAGGGGCCTCCTTTCTTCATCTAAACTTCTGTCTAAAGCAAGAACTTCCATGCGCCTTCCTTATTGTGCAAATTTGTCTCTTTTTTTGGATACATACCCAAATAAGAGTGATATATTCCAAATGGCTGATCTATTCTGAAATTTCTTTTCACCTAGAGAGTCTTTATTCCTTCTCCCTTCGCTCCCTCCCCTTCCCTTCTCCCACCCTCCCTAATCTCTGCTTATTCCAATTATTATTTTTCAATTGAATAACCTTGATGTTTTGTCTTAGAGATCTTTCATTTTGCTAACAGCATCTTTATGTTGGTGTTGAGTGCATTTCTTTATTGTTTGAATTTTTTATAATCTGATAATGACATCTACCCATCTTATAATATTCGCCGGTGATGGTTTTGGTTGTTGTAGTTCTTGGAAGAGGCAAGATTACTTCCCAGACACAGACTATAATGTCTCTCTATAGGAACATGGGTAGCTGTGAAAATTGGTGAGCTAGATACATTCATCCACCTGTGATACAACAGAGATGGCGCCACATTTTGTTGTTCTTTCCCTGTTTCATTTTTTAACTTTATTCAAAGAAAATATATCACACAGTTGACACAATTGATCATAATACATTTGTTTTAGAAGAACAAAGGCAAAGTTATTTTTTTATTATTATTATTATTATTTTTTGGTTTTTGGGGTCACACCCGGCAGTGCTCAGGGGTTACTCCTGGCTAATTGCTTAGAAATTGCTCCTGGCAGGCACGGGGGACCATATGGGGCACCGGGATTAGAACTGATGACCTTTTGCATGAAAGGCAAATGCCTTACCTCCATGCTATCTCCTGGGCCCCAGGCAAAGTTATTAAGAAAAATAAAAAGACTAACAAGATGGAAGAGAAAGAAAAGGTCCAGTAGCAAGTATATTTTTGAAAATCATTGAATGACCAATTATCTCATTAAAGGCCAAGCAGAAGGTTTAATAAGCTTTTCTTCTTCTCATTCTCTTTTATTTTTTTAAAGATAAGAATGAAAAGAAGTACAGTAAGAATGGTGTTAGAGTGGCAATTGTTGTTTGCATAGGCCCAGCAAATATGGGGGACATGGAAAGGAAAAGCCTTGGCCTAAATACAAGGAGACCCTACCCCTGAAGTTTTCTGGCATAAGACCAACTCTAGGCTCCAGGCATGCTAGGTTGTGCAACCCAAGTCATTGTGTGTAGTGCCAATAAACTTTTATTTTTCACAGTCACTGTTGTTGGTGTCAGGTTTCTGTAGTTAAAGAGCCTGGAATCTGTGCATATCCTACATCGAAGTCAGGATGATGTGGAGCGTCCTCTAGTCCTCTAGTTTCGCCTAACATTTAGAGGGCAATGTGGAGAGCAGGTCGTTGTTGTTGTTAAGTCTTCTGGGTATTAAGGGAAGTCTCTTTTGAGTAGGTTGATGCCGGAGCCATAGTAGGATCTTCCCTGGTAGAGGATTGCTTCCAGGTGATGTTATAGACAACTGTAGTTGTTTTGTAGATGGCATTCCCGGTTCAGGGGTGAATGGACAATGCCCGTTCTTCTGAGGCCTGAGCCAGGTCATTATGACAATGTTCAGGGTGTAAGGTCCCACTGCATTACAAGATTTGTGTGTTCTTATCTCTATTAGATAAGAACTTGTTCGTATGCATAGTATTTTTCCATTTTAATGTGCCTATGCAAAAGAGGAACAATGCCACATGGCGTTCTTGGTGCATATGGGGGCCGCTGGAACAAGGCCAACAATCCCCATAACTTGGTTCAAAGAGGGACTCTTCTACTAGAATTCCTTGTTGAACAGATCACAACGAGAAAAACAGACAAAACAGTGGGGAAAATCGTCACTGTATATAAGAGAATATTTAGTAAGAGTTATAGCCATTAAGAAAATACACATAAGATATTGAAAAGATATATGCGTGTCCCTTTTATGTCCTTTGAAATAGTTGGGGGGGGGGTGTTAAATCCGGTGGATCACTTTGGTCTGTGATTTGGCCTGTGCAGCCTGATAACCGGTTGATGACACTTCCATATCAGGAAAGATGCCTGAGCCGTGACTTCTTAGAAATCGAGTCTCTTAGCAAACAAAAGTCCACAATGAAAGAAGGAGGAATGGAGGCCTCTGAGAATAGGTCCATAGCAACAGCGTATTGGGATCGTCTCATGAGATTCTATCTTATCACTTAGGGTGCAGCTGCGCAGCTGGCTTTGTGTGGGAATGATCTGCCTCTTAAGGAGCCAAGAACTGGAGGTAAAAAGGGTAAAATGTGGGGTAATGATGGTTGGGGCTCAGGGACTGAAGGACTAAAAATGAGCTTGCAGGGCAGTGGGCAAGGGCAGAATACAACATGGACATTCTGCACACGCAAAACATACATGAATCATAGGGAACACTATTAATATATACTGCCCCACGCGGTTTTGAAAATGGAGACCCGTGAGAAAAAAAGTTGTCAGTGACTGCCCCGGCGCAACCCAGTGCAATCCAGCAACTCCTAGCACCCCCACAAGCTAGAGAGAAGGCCTTCGGCCTGGGATCTCCCCAAACCCAATGCCAGCAAGAGCTAGCCTCATGAACAGAAAAAGATTCAGTATAGAACCAGAAGCTTGATATCTTCCCTGTTTCTTATCAGAATTCTCTGGGGCCCAGGAGATAGCATGGAGGTAAGGTGTTTGCCTTTCATGCAAAAGGTCATCGGTTCGAATCCTGGTGCCCCATATGGTCCCCCGTGCCTGCTAGGAGCAATTTCTGAGCATGGAGCCAGGAGTAACCCCTGAGCACTGCCGGGAGTGACCCAAAAACCAAAAAAAAAAGAATTCTCCTAGACCCAAGAGACATTTTGTGTGAACTGTTTGATTTAATATAGGAAAGGTAGGCAACCCCTTGACATTATCTGGGTGATTAGCCAGTTTTGAAAATGAATGAATTGGTTCTCTAAATTAATCAGAAGTGGCCTTTTCCCTAGTATCATCAGTAGATGCTAAAACTGAAGCACTGTAATGCTGTTCCGTCTTTCGCAGTCTTTTCCCAGCAAGGCCCACTTTCTTTCTGTGGTTAAGGGCATTTCGATGCTACACTCCTACAGGCCCCTTTAAATAACTTAACCCAGGGCTGGAGACATACATAGCGCAGGGCTTAAGGGGTTTTGCATGTGACTGGCTCAGGTTTGATTCCTCAGCACCATCAATAGTGCAAAGTCATGAGTAAACCCTGAACATTGCCAGGTGTGGCCTAAAAATAAGAAACAGAATGAAAAGCAACTGTAGGGTTCTGGTGCCAGTCCCCCTGATGAGACTTGCATCAGTCTATAGGTGGATTAGGCTCTCTTTCAACTTCCTCTTTCCACTTTCCTGGAAGCCAGACTTGGGAAAGAGAGGGAAGACTGTGAGCCACAGACCACTCACAAGGAAGCACTTTCAGAGCAATGGACTTCGTTTATTGAAGGTAGGGACAAGGCTTTTAAGGGTAAACTTTAGGCGGGAAACAGAATGTGGGTAATACAGTTTGGACATTACAGCAACAAGATGGCATGCAGAGACAACTGTCACAAAGTACATGGCATCATTAATTTGAATGGTATGCAAAGATAGTGGTTACAATGCCCATGACATCATTAAATCAGGGAGCATGTAAAGATAGTGGTTGCAATGCTTATGGCACTATGGTTGTTTGACCTAGATGACTTTCTCCTGCACTCATAACAGCAGGGACATAAGTCTCTAAAACAGAGACTTTCTTTTGTATTTAGGCCAGCTTGCAGGAATCCCCTTATTTCCCGGCCTCTCTCCCCACAAGCAACACCCCTGCCCTAAGTGAACTTTTCCAGGTCCTGCCATTTAACATGACTTCCACACAATCTCCATTGTAGGAACCTCTTATTCAAGCGTCTCTGAACTCACTTGTTTCTTACTTAAAGTGCACCAAGGCTAAGTAATGTTTCCCCATTTCACAGACTGAAAAATGGAGGCCTGAAGATCTCAGCCTTTGACAGCAGTGTAGAAGAATAAGGATTATCTACTACTGGCACTTACTCTTTCCTCTGCAGAAAAGCAGCCTGCGTGGAAGGCAGGCACTGTGTGGAAATATCTTCAAAGAATCACTTCAATGCAAGGTATTTATTCTAGTTATAAAGCTTAATGCTATCTGCTTTCTGTTCTAAACAACCTCTCATTTAAAACTCACTTTTTTTTATTTGGGTGCAATTGATCTTTAAAAGTATAATTATTAGTTGAAACTTCACCTAGTAGGTTTTAGAGCAAAGCCCATGTTTATTTGTATCTTTTTTTTTATATAGGAGGACTGAAAAGTCGGGGATCTTAATGGAATCAATTTTAGGGATTTGCCAGAGAGGACTGCAAACTGCTTATCAAATTCTCATTGATTTCTCCCCTCTAGGAATCGCCAGCTACACAAGCAGAACAAAAAGGATTTTTCTTTCTGCCTCCTTCTTACTCTCCTCAATAGGCACTTTTGAAACCAAAATGCATAAAACAACAATCACAACGAAATCCTTCAAAAACAAAAAACAACAAAAAGATTTTCAAAAAATTAAGAACGAAAAACAAAACACACACATCGATAGTCCCCAAGCCTCTGAAGTTACAAAATTCAATTTCCTCTTTTATTTGCACTGACCTATCAGTTCTGTTAGTCTATTTAACACACACTCAGTATGAAGCATGGTTCAAAGGGTCTGACATAACCATTTAATCCCCCCATGAAGCCCTCTGAAGCCCTCTGAGGTGGAGGGTTTTTTATCAACCTGTTTCACAGCGAAAGAGACTGAGGCTTAGGAGCTAAGTTTTCCATCGAGTTGGCTCTACCAAACCTGAGAGATCAAATCTGTGCTTCGAACTACACCTCTAGGCTTCTCTCAGTCCCTGGACATGGGTGTCCCAGGCTCCCCAGTCAACCCACAGGACAGAGCAGTGTAGCTGGTGGTCATTTGCTCTCCTGCACAGACCTGCCCTTAGAATTGCCTTGTTCTGGCAGCAGCTTTCAGCTCTGGGAAAGCAGAGTACACCTGCCATGGTTCTGGACACCGGTGGCCAGGAATGGAAGAGGGCCTGTTTTATTATCTACTAATCTGGTTTGAGTTTGATGGAGCCAACAGCAATCTTGTTTGCAGAGATAGATTCTGCTGGAGGCGAGACCCCCAAAGGCCCACACCTGCATGAGGAGTCGGTTACTCCTCCAGATGTTGAGAGGGACTCCTGACGCTGCACATCTGTGCCTGCCTTCTGGCTCCTGAGAGGAACCAACAAACCACTGTCTCAGTGGCCAGCGAGGGTTTCTCAGGAGATGCCGAGAACTCCATAGGATGGTGTTTTCTGGCAGCAGTAAAAGGAGGAGTGGGAAGAGCACCTGCCTGGTACTGGCTGGCACTGCTCTGCTCTGCTCTTAGCGCCCAGGACAAGGATGTCATGGAAATACACTGGGTCATGAGTCAAAGCACCTGGGTCCCCATTTCCTCCAAGTGTTGTAAACAGACCAGAAAGAGTTTCATGTTCTAGTTTTTCCCTTTTTGTAGTATCACATGAATTCACGTGGGCTACTTGACAAAGTGGCACAAAGGGCATTGGGGCTGAAACCCAAGATCAAGGTTTCTAGGGAGGGTATTTGCTCTCTTCTTTTCTCTGTCCTCACCTGTGGGATTGGGGGTGTGTGCTCTCAGCAGAGGAGGGGGAGATGAGGAGGAGGAGAGGGAGAGAGAGAAAGAGAGCGACAGAGGAAAAGTGAGACCGAGAGAGGAGAGACAGACGGAGAAAGAGATGGAGTGGGCTGGGGAGAAACTACTTAACCACTGCCTTAAAATAATGTTTCACTGGGGGTTAATACATGACTGAGACCCAACTACAATCATATTTGTAATCAAGCTGTTTAAATAAAGATATAAAAAAAACTGGGTGGTTTTATAACAGTTCACAACCAGCACCATTCGTCGCTGTTTTATTACTATTTCGTCAATGGTGATGCCATCATTTATTTTTTTCCATAGTTTTGGACATTCTGGACATAGATTAAAGTACTATAATACAAGTAACAGTGCATGCCACATAGCCAATTCTTTGGCTTGTTTCTAAGCAGTATTAAACATATTAGAGTGCAAACATTTTGATCGTTCCCGAAACACATGACTGGTTGCTTTTCTAAAGATTTTTCTTGACTTGCTGGAGATGGCTCTCCACAGCTAAGTACGAACACAACCTTCCCTTTGCATTCTTTATTTACATAACACTTTTTCTCAGCTTATTAAACTTCTTTGGATAATTCTCAGTCTGATCACTACTCAGAAAAATATTTCTATCAAGGGTTGAGGAGATGACTCTAGTGGCTGAGTGTATGTTTAGCAGGAGGTGGTCCAGGTTTGATGTTCGGCTTAGGTGTGTTCTCCCCAAACTCTGTGGAATTTGGCCCCAAAACAAAGCCCCCACCTCAAAAAAAAAGCAAGGAAAAAGGATACAACAATATTAGATCTTTTTCTGCTATTATAAAATTTTCCCAATTTATGTTAAATTCTTTTTATTTTGTAACTTGCAAATCAGTAGGTCATAATGGGCTTAGTATTCATTTGTTATTCTTTTCTTTTAAGGCTGCATATTAAATTTCTAAATTTCTTCTTCTTTTTTTTTTTTGGATCACACCCGGCAGTGCTCAGGGGTTACTCCTGGCTCCACGCTCAGAAATTGCTCCTGGCAGGCACGGGGGACCATATGGGGTGACGGGATTCGAACGATGACCTTTTACATGAAAGGCAAACGCCTTACCTCCATGCTATCTCCCGGGCCTCAAAATTTCTAAATTTCTACAGATAAAGAATGTTGGAAGCATCTGGGCATGTCAGGGAACTGGGCTGGGCAGTGATAGCCTGCTCTCTCTGGTCTGCGCCCCACTTTCTCTCTGCAGTTCCCCTTCAGGCTATGCTCTTTCCCCTCCTCACTCCACTCTCTTTCTCACAGAGGCTGTGCTGGCTTTTCCCCCTCCTCACTGTCAGGCTCACTAGATCTCTGTTAGTGAAGAAAAATATCAGAGTCTCCTTAAATCTGAGTGGCAAATAGCTTTCAAGAGTACAAGCATTTAAACTTTGAATATGTTAGGCTGAAGAGATGAAATAGAGCTAACAACTACAGGCTGAGGGGAGAATAATGACACAGAAAAGAGTTGGGGCTTGCTGGGAGTGGCATTCAGGAAATATTACAAAGTGATTGCATAATGTCTAGTAATACTGTTTTTACCCCTATTTGAGAGGGGCTCCAAACTGACAGAGAGGAAAGTGCTACCATCAGATGAGCTACCATTCACATCTGACCTCTTTGACTTTGTTCTTGCTTCTCTGCACTATATGAAATAACACCTGTCCCTGGCTTACTGATAAACACAGCATGTGTCCCATGGTGCAGGGTGTGTGTCCTGAGGGCACATCTCCAGGATGTCCACAGTATTGTCCATTCAAGATGGGAACCACGCTGTGCTGTCATCTAACCTTCTACACATTAAAATTATGCTCTCAGATGACCCTTAGGGTCCTTCCCTGCTTGTTTCTTCCCAGCGAAAAGTCAGTCACCCTGCCTGGTCAACCAGGCTCTCTGCTCCCCTTCCGAAGACATGTCCTCCTTCCTCCTCTGGCATTGAGTTTCTCTTTTGGAGGGAAAGAAGAAAGGGAGTGGGAACACTGGGCATTTCTGGGGTTTGAATCCTGAATTTACCCCCACCAAAATGACCCCAGGCAAGCTACCTCATGTCCCCAGGTTAGTTTTTCCATCTTCTGAGAATTCTATGAGGGGCCAGATGGATGACACAAAAGACTGAGCCAGGCTTTGCAGGTAAGAGGTCTGGGTTTGAACCCCGCTACTCCCTGGTCTCCAATCAGATGTGACCCCTGAGCACAGGGCCATGAGTTTCTCCTGCCCAAATTCTTTTTTTTTTTTTTTTTTGGTTTTTGGGCCACACCCAGTGACGCTCAGGGGTTACTCCTGGCTATGCGCTCAGAAGTCGCTCCTGGCAGGCACGGGGGACCATATGGGAACCGGGGGATCGAACCGTGGTCCGTCCTAGGCAAGGCAGCAGGCACCTTACCTCCTGCGCCACCTCCCGGCTCCCTCCTGCCCAAATTCTAAGGCACCTACCTTAGTAGATGGGGCCTAGCAAATGATTTTGATGAGTGGAATGGACAATGTCACTAGAAGCACATCTGGACCTGGGCTGATGTGAGGGCAATCACTCTGACACCTCGACATCTAAATGCACAGTAGAAACAGGCCTCAGGGTAGTTTCCTTCTGGAACTAAAGAAGCTGTTGGGGGAGCGCATAGCACAGACCTTCTGCATAGATTGCTGAGTTTGTATTTGCTCCCTTTTACCATATCAGAGCCCCCCCTCCCCCTGCCACTATCGGCAATGCACTGCTTGCCTCCATTTCCCTATCCAACACCTCATCAGCAGAATTGGGGGGCCAGGCATGGGTTTAATTTGCAGTAATAATTAAATAATAATAAAATAATTCATTTGCAACTCCAAGAGGCAAACCCCCCCCCAAATGGGTGGGTGTGCCCCATAAGAAGTAGGTTTCCCCCACTCCAGCAGGATTTTCTCCTGTTGTGTTTTGAAATCATCTCCTCTGTTGGTTCAACAACTACCCACAAGGGCATTGAGGTCGCAGCTGGAAATAAGGGAATGGCTGGGGACTCAGAGAGGGACTCTGACTCACTGTTGATAGAGATTAGAGAGTCCAGGGATCTTTGTGCCCTCCTGCCATCCTGGAAACTATGATGTGGCCAGAAAGCTGCTTATTGCCAGCACCCTTCTTCCTAGATATTCCCTCACCTTCTCCCCAGCTGGCTCCTTCCTGGTCTCCTACAAGGGAGACACAAGATACCAGGGGTGTCTTGTGGACTACATCTGACAGTAGCTATTCCCCCACCCTTCTATCATACTTTCTGCTCTATTGCCTTTTAGACATGGAGCTGATCTGATCACAGGTCTGGCCTCTGCTTTCCACCATTTGTCTCCTACTCTCTGTGATGCCTGAGATGATAAGTACGGTGTTCATGCTACTTCCTACCAAAGCATGGTCTCCACATGTTGGAAACCAGATCTTCTGCAATATCTGGGCCCCAAGAATCTTCCTGATGGGAGCTCAGGTCAGTTTGGTGATCAAGACCTCTGGAATCCAACAGACTGTAGTTCACACCCCTATTTCCCTGTCAGCTGGGGAACACATTTTGCTCTGGAGGATGCTGTATATGAGTTACTGCTCCTCCATCTGTTCTTTCCTCTCCAAAGTGGCAAGAGAAGTGACTTCATGTTGCTGAGGGCCATGTGGAGAATGTGTTTGTCACTTGAAATGCCCCTTAGGTAATAATTACTTACTTGATCAGCTCCTTTTCAGATGGAAAACCACTCTTCACATCACTGCTGCAGCCCACCCAGATCAGGGCAAAGAATTGGCCTCACTATTTGGCATGTCCCTGTGTGAAAGAAACAATGGGATGGGCTTTCACATTTGAATCAGGGGGCTGGATTAGAGGGGTGCAGGAATCATTGTTCTCCTCTTGACCCCATTCATTAGCCCTATCTAAGTTTCATTTGGGTATTCACATTTATTCTCTACTTCCTCTTTCTCTCAGTATCTTTCTTTACTTCCTCTGGAAATTCAATTAGTAGCCTGCATTCACTTTGCCTAGAGATGTACCCATTGGTTGCTGGGTGCTTCTCGGAGCCTTCCCCTCTCACTGGACCTGCCTGGTTTGGCTTGTTGGGGGACAGAGCTGGTGGCCTGTGGCACTGGATATTAGGGTGGAAGTGACCTTATTTAACTCGGTTTGTTTGCAAGAACACAGACATGCAAGTGGCCACTAACCATATGTGTTCCAGCATCATATATGGGGCATATTTTGTTCTGAAACATGCCCTGTTAGCTGTTGAAACTGCTTTTGCATTCCCTGAAACAAATGACACTAGGGTGTATTTTCTTTTGGGGGGCAGTAAATAAAAGTCTTTTATGTTGACAATGATAATATTATATTCTACAATCTATTTGTATTTCTCTATTCTGTGGATTTTATAGCTCAGTATAAATCTCCAGGCTGAGGCACAGGTAACTTCACTCGGGGAGAGAACGCAGATTTCTTTGGTCATGGGCTGCACAGCTGTATGGATGGGGTGGCACTTGCAGGATCTGGGGCTCATCCAGATGTGCATGGGAGATGCACAGACAGAGACAATCAGGTGTGTACCAAGAATCCATGAGCTTTGGAGCCACAGTGAAAATGGATTTCCAGGAGAGATGAAGTGAGCACACAGTTTTCTCCTATGCCACGCAGGGCCCCTTGCCTGTGGGAGAGAGATAGAGCTTGGCTCCACTTTAGCCCATGGGCTGGGCAGAAAACAGAAATGGACTGAGAGGCACCTCTGGCTTGAAAAGACTTGCATGACTCAGCGTCTCCCTGCCAGGCTTTTGTGTAGGAGAGTCACCTGGCATCAGGCAAGTGTTCAATTGTCCAGGACAGGGGTTTCCGTGAGGTTCATGTTCTCCACAGGTGGGTTACATGGTACTAGGCACATTTCCAGTTAACTTTTGCAATAAGCCTCGGTCATAGGCACCGTTGGCTCACCTATATGTTATTTCTATTTCTGTTTTTGTGCCACACCTGACAATGCTCAGGGCTTACTCCTGGACCCTTTATTTAGTTATTTAGTTTGTTTTGGGGCCATGATTGGTGATGCTCAGGGGTTAGTTCTGGTTCTGCACTTAGGACTCACTCCTGGCAGTGCTCAGAGTTCCATAAAGGATGCCAGGGATTGAACCTGGGTTGGCAGCTTGCAGGGCAAGCACCTTGTCCACTGTACTATCTCCTGTCCCAGTTGTAGGTGCATTTATCAGTCCCTTTGGGAAACAGCCCAACCTTGGAAAAAATTGCACTGCTGATAACTTGCAACTTCAGAGGTTGACCTTGGGCAGTTCTATTCCAGCTACAGTTGCTGATGATAGAAAAACATCATGCCAACTAGCCTGGGGAACTCTTCCAAAGGTATCTGCAAATATCTCCTAGGTCAGAAGCCCACAGAGAAAGATGACCGATTTTAGGGGGACTGTCCTACTGTCCTACTGTCCTACTGTCTTCCCTCTTCCAGGAGTCAAGATTTGGAGGGTGCTGGACCTTCTGTGGGACTGAACAGAGCCCCTGCTTCAGCTCTGTTGGGAAGAACACCCCAGGTTCAAAGGTCTCAGGGGGCTTTATCTGCTCAGGTGAAGCAAATGGATCTCCCAAATACCAAGCTCTTAGTGAAAGAGTTCCATGGCTTGGCACAGGAAAGTCTGCAAATGCTCCTTTAATTGGGTTTCCAGCCCATTTGCGTTTTAGAGCTGGAGGAGGATGCACTCAGTCTGAAGGGGGTTGTTGGTGGAAAGGGACTAATAAATGATTTCCTTTTTTTTTGTTTCTTTTAAGTTGGCCTGGGACTAATTTAAATGCCAGTTTTCAAATTAAGCTTTTAAGTATGGCATTTGTGAGTGAAATCACCCCTTTTATCTTCAAGGTAATTGAATCCCATCTTTCACTTTCTGTTTCCCTCTAGAAAAGTCAAAAAATTTCCAGAACTTAGTTTCTCAGGATGGTTCTACAAGGTAGGAATTTACTGGGCACACAGATTGGTGTGACGGTGACCCTGGGGACATCACTGGTCAGTTCTGCCCTCGAAGAGGGACCAAGCCCAGCAGCCAGGCTGGGAGCTGATTTCCCTGTGTTTGTATCTCAAACAAGAGTGGAATGTCCACTTGCCCTTGGGTTAGGGCCAGGGACAAGGACAGCGGGAGGAGTCTGCACAGAAGCTCTCTGTGGGGCATCAGAGGGCAGAGCCTGGCACCAGAGCTGAGCCAGCTTAGATGGGTGTCTCAGAAAGCTCCAGGCATAGGAGGGAGGTTTTGAGGGGGAAGTGGGCACAGTTTCCAATGACAGGGACTTTTCGACTTGCTTGTGATGGTCCAGAAATGGAGGACAGGCTGGATGTGTGTGTGTGTGGGGGGGGGGGGTAGCGGTGTTAATCTGGGCAGAGATAAAGGACAAGGGCACCTTGGCTACAGCATCTTTCTCATTTCTGGGTTCTAAATACAGAAACTTTTGTTTCTAGTGCTGGGCACCTCATATTGCTGGAGGTCTGGTTTTCTGTAGATGAGAGATACAGTTTCATCACCTTTCCAAGGAGTTGAAGATAGTTTTCCTAAAGAGGTTGATAATCATATAATCATGGAGGAGAAAGCTCACCTGTGCAGCCTGTGGGTCTGTGAGGTACTAGCTCAGGTGGTCCTGCCGGAAACAGAAGGTTTGTTTTACCCTGTGCTCAGAAGTCAAGCTCTAATGCTCCAATGCAGGGAGTGTCAGTGCCAAGGCAGGCTGGCTTCCTGGCCATCCTTAGTAATCTCAGTTTCCCCATTTATAGGCATGTTTCTGAGCAGCTGGAGGAAGACAGGCAGGTTGTCATTCGCAAATGACAGGCTCACTGGTAGGTAGAGCAATGGGTACTATTGAGCCCTGGGTAGGTCTGGGCAGAGCAGGGTGCCCACTGGGGGTCGGGGCCAGGAGGACGTAGACTCACACCAGCCAACTCTGTGAGGTGGAGTCACCACTGGCCAGCTAGCACCGGCCAAGCACCACAAAGGTCAATAGCATGAGCACCCCGCTTTCTTGTTTGCAGTCTGCAGATCTGAGTCAGGCTGTGAGTGAAGCTTAATTAAAATTCACTCTTAATTAGGGCCATTACTTAAAATCAGCTTCACGTAATAAAGCTTGTGTAATCATAATTAAGCCCCCGAAATGGAACTAGGAAGCTGGGAGCTGGGGTAGGGGGGATCAGCGGATGGTGGATGGACTTCCAGTGCTGCAAGCTAATCTAGGGATGGGAGTGGGCAGGGGAAAGTGAACAGACAGAACCCTGAGAGCCAAGCATGGGGGTGTTGGGGCAAGATACCGAGGAAGAGGAGTCTGGATGTTCATGTCTGAGGAGGCCAGTCTGTGACTTCATGGTTTTTAACCCTCCATGGGCCAGTTCAGAAATGATGGAGTGTCTCTGTTGGTGACCCTTAGACTGCTCTCCTGGGAGACTGCAGAGCAGCCACGTCAGAAGCACTCGCCTGGTTTGCAGTGCCATGCGGGCCTTGTGTGCATCTATTTTGCCAACTTGTGGTGGGCATTTCATTTAAAATAAGAAAGGAAGGTGAGAAGGTAGAGGTAAGCAGGAAGAATCTAGAAGGATGGGGTTGAAGTGAGCTAGCTGACCTTTGATCTTGAGATCAGCAACCATTTGGCTTTTCAGTTTGCTTGTCTTTAATGTGTCTGTGTTCTTGGGGTGTGGGGGGCTATAGGGCCCTCTGAGAGTGAATGTAGCCCTTTAACCAGTGCAGGGGACTAGGACCATGGAGAACTAGCACACCTGGTATCAGAAGCTGCTGTGTTTGGCTCAGACTGCCCTCTGCATCGGTATTTGTTTCCAGTGCATAGGAGATCTGGAGGTACAGAGGTTCAGGAGCCTACCCATGGTCACTGAGTAAGTAAGCTGCCATCTGTGTACTTACCAAACCCCGATCACAAAAGGCTGGCTTACAGGATGTTCTTACACTCTGGTCCAAGGGAAGGTCGGTGCCCCTCTCCCAGCTGTGACCGCACTGCCCTTCAGGTAAATGCATCTGTGTCTATTTACACTAAACAGACCTGGAGCCCTTTGCAGCACTTGTATTTTGGGCAAATGGAGCGGAAGCCCCCAAAGCCAGTCTGAGCAGGCCACATCTGAGCAGTGGTCACAAGGCGATTCTGCCTGCCTGACAAAGTTTAGCAAACACCTTATCTCCCCAAACACATGCGGTCATGCTTACGGAAGGGCCCAACCCATGCTCCAGCTGCCCTGTCCTCTGTTCCTGCTTCCCTGTTTGGGGATCCATTCTCAGGCCCCCCTGACCTTTCTGAAGGGAGGCCCATGTATCAGCTGTGTGGCTCTGTCTCTTTCCCCTCAGTCTGTGAAGATCTTCTGGGATACTGCAAACATGAACATGCCCTGCACCTAAAGACTCAGCAGATGGTCTCCGTTGGCATGGCTCAAGGCTGTGGTCCTCTGCCTTTGAGCTCTAAGTGGGGGGCTTTCGCAGACATGGCCAAACAGGCACTCCCCACAACCCACACTGTATAACCTCAAATTTAACATTTTTCCCTCCAGTTGAATCTTCATGTCTTCTGCTCTGGTCTGGCATGAGAAAATTGTGAAAATGGCAGCATCAGGGAAGTCTGTTTTCTGTGAGGTCAGGAATCACCAGAGGAAGAGGGAATATCTGCATCCATCCCAGGATCCCTCTGAGACACCCAGAGAGGGCTGGGCTTCAGGCCCTGAGACCTTTTGCCTTGGGGAAATCTTTGTAGGAAAAAAGTGTGAGAATGAGCAGCTGGCCCGAGAGTCTCCTGGGTAAGGACCCTGACTGCAGAGCCCAGCCAGAATAAGGCTATGTTTCTGCAACCAAAGTTCCCACTTGGCAGCCATGATGCTATAGACACAATAAGGCTGGAAGCTTAGTCTAGGGAAGGGCTAATGGGTCCTTTTGGGGAAGCAGGAGAGGCTTGCTGCTGGGTTTGTTCATACCATTTCTCTACAGTGCCCTGAGGGTCCCTACATGAAGTTAGGGGCTCTGTTCATGATACTATTCTCAACCCACCACGCATTCCCATCTCTCTGAGCTCCATCAGGTCCAGAGAGATGGACTTACCCCAGGGTGACACAGCAGACTGACTGCCCATAAAGACTGTCCCCCAGTGTCACCCAGTAACACGGGAGGGGAAGTGCTTTCTCAGCCCAGCATGCTAGGGGTTGATAGTGGCCACTGTAAGAAACAAGGAAATGGAGGAATTAGAACAAGGCTTTTTCTCAATGGCCTTGTCCAGCGTGGAGCTTGGAGGAAGGACAGCTGGAACCCAGCGGCAAAGACAGCTTCAGAACTGATCTTTTCCAGCACCGATTTTCTTATTTGTCACATGGGTCCAATCTTCTCAGTGATGCTTCAAGAAGCAAACTCTACTTGATGCCCAGTGGGAGAGCTGAGAGCTGAAGTTCTTTCTGTCCACAGCACAGGGGCCAACTGTCTCCAGCAGAGTTCAGAGCAGAGGTTGTCAGAACTGGTCACCAGGGGGCAGCAAGAGCTTTAGGAAACCCACCACTGCAAGTTGCAAATCACGGAAGCAGAGCACAGGAGAGCACCCCCAAAAGGCAACCGGGGTTTGAGGGACTGGGAGCAGCTGGCCTGGGGGGCCACTTTCAGGCACAATCCCCATGGCACCCAACAAATCCTGATCTCCTGAATAAGGGGTCAAGTGGCACTTTAACCAGCCATACATACTTGTTCTTGGGGGAATCCAAAATGCTGCTGTAACTAGGCATCTGGGAGGGAGGTGGCCACTCGGGCTACCATATGCCAGGAGATGCCAAGCTACAGAGCTACTCCATAGCTTTAAGCTCGAAGAACATAAATAAATTATTTTCTCCTATTTATCTGGGAAGATGATCACGAGACAGTTCAAGAGGAAAAAGCATATGGGGAAAATAAAACAAAATGAAGTTTCAAAATTAGGGGTCTCCTAAGAAGTGCCCAGGGAACCCTAGGGTCAGTTCAGTGATGCCCTGATAACTGGCCTGAGGATACAGGGCACCTGAGACTAGTATGGCAGTATGGTGGAGCTCCAAGACTTTTGTCACAGATAGTTAGGGCTACATGGTGCAGGGAATTAAGCCAGGGTGAGCTGTATACAAGCATGACCCCTAATCCTTGGGCCTGCAAGTGACAGTCCATGGGACCTCAGGGGGCCATCCAGCCTGCATGTGGTGGTGCTTGGAGCTGAGGGTTCATTGCGTTTGGGGACTGGAACTCAGAGCCAAGCACACACTAGGCCTGTGTTCTGCTACAGCTTAGCTCCCCATGCCTGGAGAATAGAAATTTGTGTAAAACAAAACAAAGCTCTTTCCATTTTCTCCTCTGCTTGGATAAGAGTGTCTTGTTTCTGTGAGTCTGAGCAGTATGGCAGGAGTCACCGCATCCCTGCAGGTGGGACAGCAGCAGGGATGCTGGAAGAAGAGATAGTTCAGGGTCCATCAAGTTCATTTTTCCCTTACAGATTGCTTATTTTGTTTATAATAAATGCATGAACAATTTTTGTGTAATGAAATAAAGTTGTTAGAAGCCCACTAAACACTGAATCTTCCTTGAATGGGATTGAATAACATCTGGTGATCCTATCATCCCTTTCTTTGTGTTTTCTACCAATGCCTCTTGAAGGGGATTGTTAAGGTCAACACTGTGTTTGAATTATTCTGGAGCTTGTTAACCTTAGGCCAGTGTCAAAATGGGAGTGTGAAGAGGCCAGAGACAACAAGGGGCTTGCCTTGCATACATCTGACATTGGTTTGAATCCCTGGCACCACATATGGTTCCCAAAGTACTGCCAGGGGTCACTCATGAGCATGACCTGCTGTGACCCCCCAAAAAAACAAGAGGTGTGTATGTATGTGGATATGTGTGTATATATGTGTGCTTGTGCATATATATGTATGTGTGTGTATATGTCTGAGTGTTTAGAGAAGAGGGGAGAAATTGGGGTCATCTGTCAGACACCTTGGCATACCCACATCTGCTCTGTGTCTTCAGATCCTCCCTCCCCACCTTGTTGGCTACAAAAACAGATTACAGGAGAGACCAGCATCATGTCCCAATCAAGACTCTGGGCTGAGGTGTGTGGTCATCTCATCTCCCTGAGGCTCTGAAAGGAGCAGAGGAGCCAGGATAATTGAAGTACAGCAAAGAAGGCAGCAAACATGAGTCTTTTTTTTTTTTT
>PVKC010022812.1:0-17529 GCA_004027635.1 Crocidura indochinensis
ATATATATACATACATATATAATTTGCAAATAGGACAGTTCTACAGAGTATAATGTAATTCCATTATTTGATATTATTTAAAATGTCAATGATTTCCATAAATAAAAAGAAATTGATGCAAGCAGGGGCTTATGAAAGCTCAAATAACTCAGTATTGTTCCTATCATATTAATAAAACATTAGATGCATTTTTTAGAATGTTTGTGCCCTTGTATATTCTAATATTTTGAAAATGAGCTGAGTCTTCTTGACCACTTTCCTCTCTCTTAAAGGTCATGATATATTATCATTGCTGTAATCCTTGTGACCAATATTCTTTCTTTTTTTATTTTATCTGCTGTAGAAAGAGCAGGGATATTTCTGGGAGGGTAAACAGAGAGAAAGATCCTATCTGTCCTTTGCCTAAGCCCCTCTCTTTTTACCTCCACTGCTCTATCACCTGGAGAATTAAAAATATCACTGCTGGGCACTTAACTTAATGAAAATGCTCATGTCTGATGCAGAAGCATCACCTCTGTATGCTCCAGATACATATATGGAATAGAACTGTTTTGGATGTACACCTGCCCTGAGTGTCAATGTAATCCATATAAATCAAGAACTGGCTTGCAAATCTTCATTCCTAGAACTCTAAGCCTGCAGAGATATGGAACATGAACAAACTGTCCTTTGGTTGGGGTGATCAGTAACAAAATAGGCTGTTTAAACTAATTGCTCTCTTCTTTTTTCTTTCTTTCTTTTTATTTTTTTTAGTTTCGGGCCAGACATTGATCTTGGCTCAGTGCCCTAGGATTTGCTCCTCAAAATGCTCTAGAGATTGTTAAAGGATGAAATCTGGGCCTCCTATATCCAATTTGGGGGGGGGGGGTTGGGCCACACCTGGCAGTGCTCAGGGGTTACTCCTGCTGTCTGCTCAGAAATAGCTCTTGGCAGGCACGGGAGACCATATGGGACACCTGAATTAGAACCAACCACCTTTCATCCTGGATCGGCTGCTTGCAAGGCAAACACTGCTGTGCTATCTCTCCTGGCCCTTCAGTTGCCTTTTTAAGAAGTTAACCTTTAATAGTAAAGGAGGTCCTGCTAACTAAAAGTAATACATGCATTAATTACACTTTCTCCGCCTTTCCTCTCTCTTTCTGTTCCTCATTTCCACCTCTTTTCCTACTTCTCCTGTCTTATTTTTCCTACCTCCTCCTCCTTCTATGCTTTCTCCTTGTTCTCCATCTCCTTTTCCTCCTCTTCCTTGCTTAAACAATTTCAAATTGCTATATTATTTAACATTAATGCTTGCACTCAGAGTGATTTTTAAATGGGGGATGTTTTTTCCCAGTAAACATTTGTCAGAAGTGGTGATGATGCTCGTTTTTTTTTTCCCTTGGTTGTTGGAGGATTGAGTACTGCTAACATCTTAGAACACATGAAACAGTCCCCATAACAAAGATTTTTCCTGTATAAAAATGTCAACAGTGGCGACTGGAGTAATAGCACAGTGGTTAGGCTACTTGCCATGCACACAGCCAACCCGGCTTCTATCCTGGTATCCTAGACTGTTCCATAAGCTCACTAGAAGTGATTCCTGAATGCAGAGCCAAGAGTAACCCCTGAGCACTGCTAGGTGTGACCCCAAAGCAAAAACTAAACAAGGAAAAATATGTCAATAGTGGTAAGTTTGAGGAACTATGTCCTTAAAAATTTATACATAAAGTAGCAAAAGTGAAGGGTGTTGTTTTGTTTTGTTTGAGGATGATGATGTGTCATGTTTAATTACGGCTACATTAAGTGAATGCCTTGAGTCAAACAGGTTCTGATTACTGAACCCTAATTTTATTTTCACTAAGAAAAAAAAGTGGTGTGGGGTGGATAGCTTTCCCTTTGCTGGCTATCTTTATGAGGGAGTAGTCTAGTTGTCATGTCAGAGTGATTAGTCAGGCTGTAAAATAAATCAGAGATATAGCAGTTTAGTATATCTTTAATTTTTATAATATTTATAAATAGATAAAGATAATGTTTAACTAATTGTTTTAAATAAAAAAATGCCTACCATTTCTAAATAAATTTCAGCTGTTTTAATTGGTATGCTATCTTTTGATTTTTGATTTTTTTGCTTTCTAGAGATACATAAACTTATGATCTCACTAATGAGAAATTTGTACTTTACCACTGAGCTATATGTCTGATTCAAATTTTCAATATAGAAGTCACATACAATATTTTTAACTTACAAAGAGTAGAATTTGATCATTTTCAGAGAAGAAATTTTCCTAACTCTAAAATGATTCACTTTCAGATTTTTATGGGCATATACAAAATGTATGATTATGATAGATGGTCCTATACCAGTGATTAGCATCTATAGCTGACTTGTTTTCTATCATTGAGGCAAACCATTCTACCTCTAAAATGCTCTACCTATGGGGCCGGAGAGGTGGCACTAGAAGTAAGGTGTCTGCCTTGCAAGCGCTAGCCTAGGATTGACTTCGGTTCCATCCCCCAGTGTCCCATATGGTCCCCCAAAACCAGGGGCTATATCTGAGCGCTGCCATGAGTTACCCCTGATCGTTAAACTGGGTGTGGCCCCCCAAAAAAACAAAATAAAAAAATACAAAAAATAAAATGCTCTACCTATACAGGACATTATTGAGCCCCCCTATTATTACTATAATATAAACCAATATAATTATAAATATAAATTCAACATACCAGATACAAACTGTTTTACAGCCAAAGATTTACATGAATTTTATAAATATTAGTATTTTATATTCTCAACCACCTTTAAAGTATTGTATTGAAAAAGAAACAGTTCATATTTTGTATCTATTAATTTGTAGCACATGTAATTTATTTTAGATCAAAATTAAGCTAATAATTAACAAAGTAGAGAAAATGTTTAAAAAATTATCATATGATAAAATTAAAAATAAATTAAATTTTAAAAAATTAAATTAAAATTAAAAACAATTTATGTAATCAATTCAATAGTACATAAATGCAGACATTTACAATTTTGATGCATTTAACCAAAACATCAAGTGCTAGATGTTGCTACTAGATTTTGTCACTAGCTAGATTTTGCTACTTAAACTGTGTTAAATAATATGAAATTCCTTTTTAATTTTTTTTGTATCTCACCAAAAGTTGAGTGCTTGTGTCACATATAGTACAGGGTAATATTACCCTTGTGAAAAAGGAGCTGAATTTTTCAGCACTATTAAATGAAATTAGAAGAAACAAGTATATAAGAAAAATCTTGCATTTTCAAATTAATAATATCCTTCCAGTAAACATAATGTGACTCCTGTTTCAGATCCTTAACTTTAATGTCAGGCATTATGGGAGCATGCATTATTAAAAGATGGAAAATGAGTGGAAGAAATTCATCATGGGAAAAGCGTGGTAGACAGAAAACAGTATAAAATGCAGATTGTTACAAACTTTATAATCATTTCTGTATGATGATGTTTATCTCTTTAAATGTTTATCTTCCTACCCATTTTAATCTCATTTTTATGTGTCCCATAAAGTTGGGCATCACTCAATGTTTAGCTCTTTGGTATATGAACATGGAGAGCAGATTGCCCTGGCATTTTTATATACTGTAGGAAAAGAAAGTCATTTTCATTTATTGAGATTTATTATTTGAATATGTTTTCCAATATAGCAAAGCATACCTACAAAATTTAATGTACATGCAAATGCTAGTACTCTATGCTAGCGTAATATCAGGTAAATTTTGATACCGTCTCTTGGAGAAAATGTAGAGAATCAAGTAAAATGCCTCTCACCTCTCACTTTTCACCTTTTACCTCTAACTTTCTATACTCTCTGCTAGTAAAAAGTAGTTTAGGACATGAAATTTATTTTCCATGGAACTATCCAAAAATACGCTCATCTTATTTTAGGCTATAAGTTATTCTGGAATGATAAGTTAAAGAGAAGATATCAAATCTCTCATGAAAGAGATTACTTCTATTGGGGTATGCTTGACAAATCAAGTATGAATGACTAGGCATATAGAATTATTATAATTTTTTACTAAGAGGATACGTTTTATATGTATCTATTATTTGTTTTATGGTATTTCATAATTATCTTGCATCTGTTCATTTTCCTTGTGAGAAATTTCACGTTAAGTAAAATTTAGGAGGTTCAGGGAAACTTATAGTTGGTAGGGAACTTACTTTGTAGGCCGCCAATTTAGATTTGATCCCAAATAGCACATATGCTCCCTGATTCCTGATAGGAGTGATCCTGAGGAGCACCAGATATGACCCTCAAACCAAAAAAAAATAAGAAATAAAAAGCGGGGGATAGAGTGATAGCACAGTGGCAGGCCATTCGCCTTCCATGTGACCAATACCGGTCGGACCCCAGTTGAATTCCAGGCATCCCATATGGTCCCTCGAGTCTGCTAGGATCGATTTTTGAGCGTAGAGCCAGGAGTAACCCCTGACCACCCCTGGGTGTGACTCTAAAACAAAGACAAAAAGAAAAAAAAATGCCTTAAGTTATCTCTATTAATTCTTATAACCAGCCACTATTCTATTCGGAATATCAAAATTTTAATATATAGCTGGCATTTTAATATTATTCTTTGTACTACATTACAGTTGAGGTTGTTGCAAATAGACAAATTGAGATCACATCATATTTTGAAAGCACTCAAGACAATATGCAAATTGCATACAGTTGAAAATGAATGAAAGCGACAATGGTTCAATAACATACATAAAGTTATAGTATGTATAGTCTTATTTCTATCTGCATTGTAATTTCTAACTTTTTGTTTGTTTGTTTTTTGGGCCACATTCAGTGATGCTCAGGGGTTACTCCTGGCTATGCGCTCAGAAATCACTCCTTGCTTGGGGGACCATATGGGATCATATGACCATAAAGGAAGGAAGACTGGGGATCAAACCGCGGTCCATTTTGGGGCAACTGTGTGCAAAGCAACGCCCTACCACTGAACCATCACTCTGGCCCCATAGAAAAACTGTTTTAACTACATTTTTTTCCAAATTATTTTTGGCATTTGTAAGTAGATTAGAGTTCATTTATTATATAGTTAAAAAATTGGTTTCCTTTTTAATATTTTGATTTATGCTTTAATTATCCTCCTTCAAGAGATGAGAGTTAAATGTTTACTTATGCTTTCCTATGGCTTATTTATTATCTTTTTATTATTTTTAATTATGTATTATTATTATCATTATTATTATTGGCTTTTGGGCCACACCAGTGACGCTCAGAGGTTACTTCTGGCTATACACTCAGAAATCGCTCCTGGTTTGGGGGACCATATGGGATGCGGGAGATCGAACCACAGTCCATCCCAGGTTAATCACATGCAATGTAAATGCCCTACTGCTGCATCACCATGCCAGCCCCTGGTTTCTTTTCTTTTCTTTTTTTTAAAATAATTTTTATTCAGACCAATGTGAATTACAAATCTTTCACATATGGGAAACCTTGAGCATTTTATTTAATTTGTTCTAAGTAACCCCTGAGCATCACCACTCTGGCCCCAATTTCCAACTATTTTTGAATCTCTTGATTTACTTTATATTTTTTACTGATTTATAACTGTTCTGTTTATCTTAATTTTGAAATAGAATACTTTTACTTGTCATTAAAACACACAGATAAAGATTTTATTCTAGCTCATAAATAATGAGATGTCTATCTCCCATTTCTTTCTTAGTATCTTATAGTAAGTGTCAGAATGAGCCAGAAGGTAGATATAAGAAAATAACTTTCCTAGCTAGGTTTTTATGATTTCTTCTTTAGGAAAAGAAACATTGTCGATATTTTTAGAAAAATCATGAAACTTAAAATGGACTATCTCTCAAAAACATGTGAAGCAGAGGCATGGCAGTGATGGCTAGTTGGGAGGAAACAAGACTAGAAATGAGTGTAGATTTGTTGAAATTGGCTACTAAATACTAACCTATTTTTGCTTATGTTTAAATTTTTCCATAATAAACATTTTAAAATTATCCAATGATTTAGTTATTTTCCAGTGGTTTACACTTTAAATATAGAAACAAGAATGTTCATTGTGCATATATGCCACTGGACTTGTATTTCATAAATATTTTTCATTTCCATAAAATCTTCATTTTCATGTATTTCTTGAGTTGGTGCATAACATTCCCTACAAGTAAGCATTCTAAATTTCTCTAACCTTGTTATCCATGCAATGACAGAGCAATTTATCAAAAGAAGACAAGTATAACAAAAATCACAACTACAGAAAGAAGAGGGACACCTAAGGTACAAACTGAAAAGAATAGGATGGATCAAAATTTGGATTAAATTTGTTCTAAATTCTTGTTCTATTTTCTGTATGTCCTTTCGGTTCCTCACACACACACAAACACACACAGACATACTCACTATCAAGGTTCAAAATTCTTAAAATATTAAGTAGTCCCTAATTTGGAATTCCATTGTGCTTTATAATATTGCCTTCATGAGATTACTTGAAGAACCCCAAAATACAATGAATATCTGAAAGTCATGCATGTGTGGATCACAGAGAACTAGAATTGATGTGGTTCCTGCTGTCTCTTCCACAGATGTATTAATTAGAGTGAATGGCACTACCAAGAAGCTCTTTCTTGTTTCCATAGTAAATTTCCTAATTCCAAAATATTAAGATTGAAATTCTAATTTTAGTTTATTGAAGAATGAAAGAAAAGGTAATACTCTGATCTCTATTTCCCCTTGCTACTGATAGAACCTGTCAAAACTCAGCATCAAGCAGTTTCCATGTTGTGTTAACTTATTTTCCAAGGGCAGACGATACTGAGTAAGTTCTTTTAATTGAGATTAATGACAGGATATTGTTTAGAATATGCTCCTTTATCTAATTTATTCCTGAATTTGATTTTGTAGAACCCTATTTGTTTATTGGTTTGTATATTTCTAACCCTTTCTTGACTTTACTCCTACAGAGAATTGGCATAATTTCCCCCTTGAACTATAGTGTTTGCTGTAATATTATGTTAATAGCTGTAGTATATTTTCTTCTTTTGTATATGTGCATGAATATCCCTACCAGACTCAATTTTCAAAATATTAATTTGTTTGTTCATCTATCAACTTATTTATTTTTGGAGATCAGAGATCACTTGCAATGCATTAGTATAGCAAATACTTCTTTTAAATTAAAAAAAATAAAGTTTATTGTGAAGTAGATGGCTAATTTATGAAAAGTTTCTTAAGGGTTGTTTCTTTAATGATTTTTGACCTAATTTGATAATGTAAACTGGCATCTGACTTTTTTCCTTTTTCTTTTCTGTTTCTTTTATTGTCTCTCTTGGGCTATATTTAGCAAAATATATTTATTGACTTTCAATTCATATAATTACATCACTGCTTCTCAATTATTTTCTGTCATGCCCCCTAGGAAGAAGAAAACATTTTTCATGCCCCCCCACGAGACTATAAATAGTATCTTTATTAAAACACCTTAACCTGCAAAACAAAAATATATAATTTGAGCTGAATTTTTAATCAGAGGTGATGTCTGGATTAATGGCTACAATGAGCACGTTTTGCAATGCATAGATTTTCGAAGTGGGGTTTGAAGCAAAACACACCAACTCTCAGCTAGAGACATACAGAGACATGAACATGGGGCTTAGCTTGTTATGACAGTGTTTGCAGAGGTCAAACGCGCCCCCCCCCGAATTACGGAGCCTCTCACCCCCCTGCGGGGGCTCACCCCACTATTTGAGTAGCACATGAACTAAAGCTCTATTTTATTTATTTCCAAATATCTTTCATTAATTGTGATCAAGAGAATCAAACACTACTGCTTATACACTGTCTCACCCATTTGTTGTGTTTAACTTTTCTAAACACATTTCTATTTTTCTATTCTATTGTTTTGTTTCTTCTACTACAACTCCACTGCCTCTTATCTCCTTATTGAAAAATCACTATATCAAACTGAGGAGAAAAAAAAAGATAAATTTAACAGTTTCTTTGATCCCCACATTTCTGATCTTAGCCTTGGACTGTAGGGAAATATTTCTGCATAGAACTAATAATACAAAAGGTTGCAGCACATGTCTAGCATGCACAAGGCCCATTTTTTAATTACTGCTACTTCAAAATATCCAGAATACTACTGGGTATAGCCGTTGTGGCTCTCAACATCTCTGGGAGACCCCACCAAAACTACAACGGCCAATGAAGAAACCAAAAAAAAAAAATTCCTTAAAGAAAATGTAAATGTAATACTCCAGCTATTGGCAGGCATTGGATTTTTTTGAAGGCTTCAATTTGATACCACACTGTTTAGTAAAACGTCAGTGGTTTTCCTCCCATGTCATTGAATGTATTTTCTAAGTCATTCAGAGTTAGGAAACTTAGTAGAACAATTGTTTTCTAAGATTTGATATCTGAGAAGCATTTAATATGTTGTTGGTGTTGACATTGGTGGCGGGAAATGCACAATGGTTGGTATACTGTAACTCAATCATGAACAATTTTATGAAAAAAAAAAAACTGTAGTATGAACAGCCTTGCAACTATGGTGTTTAAATAAAAAACTCAAAAAATTTATTATAACACCATGATTTACCAAATTGTTCATAATACAGTTATTTCAGGCATTACATGTTCAAACCAGTCCCACAACCAGTATGGACTTCCCTTTACCAATGTCCCCACTCACTATCTTAGCTTGCCTCTTGCAGGCACAAACAAATTACTTAATATTTCATGTTACGATACAAAGGCAAATACAATTACTAACACTTAGATCAACTAGGATTCCTTAAAATGATTGTTATATCTCTCAACAAATTTACTAAAGTCGTTGGCTGAGTTTGCTGGTCTGTAGTTGGTGCTTCTGTGTTACTGTTTAGACTCACAGAGCTTGGGGTCACTTTCCCATCAATTCCTGTAATTCTTCTGCTCTGAAACTGCTAAGAAAGTTTGAAGTATCCAGGATCTACTGTTTTTGAACAAATCTGGCAGTTTGATGAGTTTAAGTTGTGGAGCTGAACTGTTTCCGTAAGAGAGTATCATAGCAATAAGACTACGTACCTTCAGGGAGAAAATGGAATCTGCCCTCAGAGAAGGACCCAAAGTTTTCGATGTGGACCAGACTATTTGGGAAAAGTTATTGTTTTCTTATTGAGTGTAGTAGAGGCCATTTTTCTGCTGGCACAATAGGGGTTGTGAGCAGAGATTTCTGGGTTTTTGGTGGTAGGGAATATGTGTGTGTGTGTGTGTGTGGGGTGGTTAGGTGCAGGAGTGTTTTAGCTTAATCCCATTCCTTGAATACTCCATAATTTGCAGCCTTAGTCTGTCTCACCTGAGAAGGTTCAGATGCTCACATTGAGTTTAATCGTGGAACTGGGTGTTTCTATTTGAGGGTGTCATTGTGGAGGTGGGCTGCTATGGCTTCCCATAGGCAGAAAGGGGAATCTACCATCACCTCTTCTGAGAAGATCCCAGAGTTTTCTGCCCATACCATATTACTTGGGAGAGTTGGAGGCAATTTTTTTTAGAGCTTAGTAGAGTGGCTGACCATATTATTCTGTTGCATTTTATTCTGAACTCCTTTGAATAGTGGAAGATGCTAGTGTTTGATGTGGTAAGTGGTTGAGAGTCAAGGAACATGCATCTTTAGAAAACTCTGAAACAGGTCCTGTTTGCGGTCTAGTTTGGGCAAAGATTTAGGTTGATTTATTATTCTCTGGGCAAACTTGATCCATTCTCAATAACTTTAATTTTATGTAATATTTCATTTTCACTAAAAATTCAAAGTTTACATAAATCAGGTACAGTAGGTTGGTAATTTTCACTAAATTGGATCTTGGCTACCAGAAACACAATTTTTTTCCCAACAAAATCATGTTTCATGCAAGGGAATTTTTGGCTTAGGTCCAAATAAATTTATCAGTGAAGGTTGCTTTTAACTTGATATTTAAATTTTTAAGTTTTTTAAGAAAACATGATTAGCAACCAATGTGATATGTCATGTTAAGACACTTTAGATTCTTTTTTATAGGCACAACAATAAATCAATCAGAGTTTACTTGTGGTCGGAGGGACCTGTACAGCCACAGACATAGATTCTGTGCCTCACCATTGAAACCTGTCAGATCTTGACATGTCTAGATAAGAGGTGAAGGAGGTAAATGCCAATTTCATGATTGAGTTGGCATTATTTAGTATCAGAAAAAAAAGAGAAAGATACTCTAAAGATTGTGAAGTCTTTGAATTTTGTATCCTTTAACTTATTACGAAAGTAAAATTATATTTTTTGACGTAGGAAAGGCAAATGCTGTGCCTTTAGAACATGACAGAAAATGCCCACGGGCACTGGTCCCAGGTAAGCAGTGTCCCAGGTAAACTGCTGGCTGCCTGAGAAAACTTGACAGAAAATTTCCCCAAACAAATAAAATATGCCTACTCAGGAATTTTTATACCTCTATTTAAAAAATAATTTATCTAAGCAGTTGTATTTTGATAAAAGACTGCTGGCGTCCATCCTACAAAAGAAACTACATTTTAAAAATAAATTTGAGGTGGCTGAAGTGATAGCATAGCTCAAGTATTATTTATTAAATTCCCCACCCCCCCGACACACACACGTCTTAGGAAATGGTTCACTGACATTTTCACAGTCTTCCCTGGTGATCTATTTCATGTAAAATTACCATCATGGTAGGAATTGTATCTCCATATCATAAGCATTTTTCATATTAAGGTTTATTTATTTATTGATTGATTTGCCCCACATGCAGGTGAACTAGGTTTGACCCTTGGCATCCCAGGTAAGTTCTCTAGGGTAATTTCTAGGTTCAGATCCAAGAGTAACACCTGAGAGTCTCTGGGTATAGCACCCCAACCAAAACTCAAATAACTAAAAATAAATCAATTTTAGGGGCCAGAGAGATGGTATAGTAGGTAATGCACTTGGTTTGCATGTAGCTAACCTGAATTCAATTCCCAGTGTCACACAGAATCTCCTAGTTCCACCAGGAGTGAGCACTGAGCACAGAGCCAACAGTAAGTCCTGAGCATTGTTAGTTCTGATCCCCAAACCAAAATAAAATCAAGTCAAAGTTTAAGTATAGATTTGTTTCATATCAGATATTTTTCTATTCTATGTACTATTTTTATAGAAGATAAAATTTTAATCAGAGAAAAAAATTAGTCTTCAAAATTGAAATAAAAATAGAAAATAGGGGGCCGGGCGGTGGCACTGGAGGTAAGGTGCCTGCCTTGCCTGCGCAAACCTAGGACGGACCGCGGTTCGATCCCCCGGTTCCCCATATGGTCCCCCGTGCCTGCCAGGAGCAATTTCTGAGAGAATAGCCAGGAGTAACCCCTGAGCGTCACCGGGTGTGGCCCAAAAATCAAAAAAAAAAAAAAACATAGAAAATAGGGGTTGAAATGGTAGCATAGTGGTAGGGCATTTGCCTTGCACACAGTCAACTTGGAATGGACCTGGGTTCAATTCTAGGAATTCCATACTGTCCGTAGAGTCTGCCAGGAGTGATTTCTGAGTGCAGAGCCAGGAGTAACCCTTGAGAACCACTAGGTGTGACCCAAAAACAAAACAAAAAAAAAGAAGAAAGAAAAATAATGTATGATTATGGTAGCCAGTCATTAGCCCAGTAGAATATTTAAAAATGTGTTATATGTTAACTTATTATAATCTATGTTTTTAATAGAATCACAGATTTTAAAAGTTTTCTGAGATTATTCCCGCCCCATGCCTTAAAAACTGATTCATTGACATTTTCATAGTCTTCACTGGTGATATATTTCACATAAAATCATCATCATTGTAGGAACTGTATCCCCATATCATAAGCATTTTTTATATTAAGGTGCATTTTATGTGTTCAGCATCTCCATGGAGGATAAGAGAAGCAATGTTTCTTTTCTTTGTGTATCTTATCTATTGATTCCTGTGAGAAGTGTGGTTGGTTTTGCTTTCAGGGAACAAACACACACACACACTTACACTATAGGAAAAGCATGTGCCAGCCTGCATCTCAATGGAGTCATCTTGCTCTGTGTTCCTGTTCTCAACAACATGAGTGAGATGATGTTCATTGTATATTTTTTTAAATGCTGTAAAGTCATTTATAAAGAATGACCTATTTTCATTGAATAGCCTCTGGTTGTTTTCTCTGAACTAACTGTGAGCTGAAACTTAGAAAATGTTCCAAGATGGTCATTGTTTTATTTTGCTTATTTTCATTTATTTATTTTATTTCGTTTTTACCATTTTCCTCTTTTCCTTTGGTCTATTGCACTGGGTCAAAGATTTCAAGAGAGTCCAATTTTTAGAAAAGAATGTAATTTGTTCATACTGTAGTCTGTTTGTCTAAAAGGAATTCACCATGTCTAACGTTATAAAGTATTATTCTTTGCTCCCCTTCTTTCCCTTCAACGATGAATATTTCTAGAGGTTGAACTTTTTTTTTCTCACAGATAAGTAAATAATACTCCTGGAGCTTCAGGTGACCTGGAGAGTTTTGGCAGGGCCTGAGCCATCAATCTAGACGCTGACCAGGTCAATAGCAAATGAAGGCTACTGTCTCCTAACAGCTGTTCTGTGGTCTCTGAATCTCTATGAAATATGGTGACTGCTATCCAGTTTGTGGACAGCTGTCATCCTAACAGAAAGTTCAATCACAATCCACATTCATTGGCTGCCTTACTGGTAGCTACCACAGCAATTCATCGACCCCTCTCTTTTCTCCCTTCTCTTCAGTCTCCTCATCTTCATTCATGTTTTTCTCTTCTTTCCTTCATTCTTTCCCTTTTATTTTCTTCTCTGATTTACCAGTAGGTGGCCTGGAAAGAAGAGAGCAATCCCAGTTGTGAGTGAAACCTCAAATGGTGCTCAGTGCCAGGGCTTGCAAAGGAACCCAAGACGAGGCCGATGGGCAAATCGCCCATAGTCTTTCTTCTGGGACCCAGCCTGAAGTTGCTTTGTTCAAGGTGTGTCAGAGTTTACTCTGGGCTGGTCTGTTTTATTCACTGAGTTTCTTCTTTCATCACAAGGCAGTGAACTTGCCTGTGTTTGTAGAATGAATGGTCCCACTGGGAATTTTGAGTGATTCAGTACTTGTAGTAAAAGCCCTTTCTTATGACTCCTCTTGTGCACAACCAGGAGTTCCTAGAGATAGAAGGTGATCCAGTTAGTAATCTCCTACTTTTGGTTAGTGCTACACTATTTGGGAAGAGCAGGGCAAATATGGCAAATATTATTCCCAAACCCTCAATCAATAAATAAGTTCTACTAGATGTTTTTGGATTTATATTTGACAAGTTTTTTTGTAAGTTTGTTTCGGGCCTTTTTTTTTTTTCTTGTCTACACACAGCAGTACTGAGAGATTACTCTTGGAAGTATTTCGGTTGGCTTTGGGGGACCAGGTGAACTGCAAAGAGATTGAACCTGGGTCTATTGCTTGAAGACCTTACCCACTATACTATCACAGGGCTCTTGACAAGTTTTGCTGTTGTTTTATTTTGTTTTGGGGCCATACCCAATGGTGCTCATGAGTTACTTTTGATTCTGTGCTCAGTAATTAATTACTCCTGACACACTCATGAGGCAATATGGGATGCCGAGGCTAGAACCTGTGTCAGTTCCATGCAAGGCAAATGCCCTACCCATTGTGCCATCACTTCTGCTCCCCTATACCAGATTTAATAAGATAAAAATTAAACCCCATTTAAGTAAAATGAAAAAAATCATATGAATTCATATGAATGCAATTCTGCACAACTAAAACTTCTTGAAAATCCTTGGAATAATTAAATCCATGGAATCCTTTGAATACTCACTGACATTTTTGCTAAGAATAAAAGAATTGTAGTGGTTGCTTCCAGACTTGAAACTCCCAAGTCTGGTTTGGATCTCAATTTTCCCCCCTCATTATAAGGTCAAAAAAGCAGCCCAGTTAAAGCTGCATAATTTTTATATTTATTTAACCAAAAGGAAGCAATGTTAGGATCTGATGTTCACCAAAGGAAAAGAAAGTCTTGAACAATTTAACATTGGTTCTGCACTTATTAAGATTCCCAAAGCTTTTGGCCCTAGGCTGCCACTCATCGGAATTTAAAACCTGCACATTACACTATATGGAAAAATTCAACCAACAGGACACACCTTGGTTTGCATTTAACTCTTTTCCATGTGGATTACGAAGAACATTAGCATAATGGAGGTTTTCAAATGATCATTGAACAAAAGTTACATTGGGGCTATATTAAACAGTTGTGAAGTACCAGATATTAAGGGCAATCTAGAATTTAAATATACCTAGTGAAATCACTTTAGATAAAGGTTTTCAACTTGTGAGTAATGGTCAGAACCTACAAAGCTGTCATGTGGGAAAATGTTTACATGACAACGTGAGGGAAAATGTTTCTGCTCTGATGCTACATCTTGTGAAATCACTTTCTTCTCTTTGATGTCTCAAATTTTCCATGCTATTGAATGGGTTATTTTTTGTTATTTAATAGATAAAAATTATTTAAAGATCATAGTGATCTATAGTGTTCATTATAAAAACAAACAACTACTAATCACAAAAATAGATTTAAAGAAATGTAATTTCTAAAATATACAGGTGATAAATGTAATTTTAGAAATGTAATTTCTAAAATATATAGGTCAGAGTGATAGCACAGTGATAGGGTGTTTGCCTTGCAAGCTTCTGACCTGGGATGGACCCAAGTTCTATTCCTGGCATCCCATATGGTTGCCTGAGTCTGCCAGGAGCGATTTCTAAGCTAAGGAGTAAATCTTGAGCACCTCCCTGTGTGGTCCCAAACAAACAACAACAAAAAAAAGTACACAGATTATTAACATGTGATAAGACTAGCTCTAAGTTTTGCGATGCATTCATCTGGAAAAAATGGTGAAAGAAATCTGAGAAAATATGTCATCAGATATGGTGACTATTTTTTCCTATTATAAAATGTCCTCACAAACACTTCTACTACAGAGGAATGGCTTAGGGGTAGCTCCTAACTTATTGCATTCAAGATTACTCCAGAGGGTATCTAGTTTAAACAAAGGAAAAAAATGATTGTCTGAGATGGGACAAATATATAAAGTTTAGCAGTTATTGGGATTTTGTCTGGCACAGCAGTTTTCCAGCCAACAGCAGTTAAAATATCATGTTGTCACCTCTTTTTCAATGTCCTGTCTTTTCTTCTATAAGGATATGGAGAAAGTTAAGAGAATGAATGGAGTAGAAGTATGCTAGGCATATGACTAATATTTAAAAAAAAACAATAACAATGTATGCTCATCATAGGAAAATATTTCTGCATGTTCCATGTTTACTTTTCAAAGCTCTGACATTTACTCTAAAATATTTAGTCCAGCAGATGCAAATTTCAAAACTCATCATGGACTCAACAGATGATATAAAGAACAAATTAAGGTAATAGGGAGTGGTGAGGTTTGTGTCTGGGGCCAGGTCACATCATATTGTATGAGAATGGTGCCCTCTAGTGTACAGTAATGCCTGCCCTGTCCATTGATCTAGCAGGACCAGCAGCCTAGTAGTACCTCAGCCCTGAGGATATTATGTGCCAGGTTTGTTGTAACTGCTAGGCAATAGCAGTGGACAAAGAAAACAGGAATTCGAGGTTCTGTCAGACTCTAGAGGCATTCTTTTGATTATTTATTTTCAAGGCAAAAATCTCCATGCCAACCCAATAAAATGCATCTGTGTACTGAGTTTGTCCCAGGGACTCTTCAATTAATGGTCCCTGGGCTAGGCTTTGAAATTACCTCTGTAATCTTGCAGGTTTTAGTCATAGAGACAAAGCAAAAAACTGTGCTAGGCATGTATATGTGCTCACTGCTTAGTTCATGCTTAATGAGAGCTCTGCATACATAGGGAAAAAGTCAGCTAATTAATTTTCTATTACACTTTGATATCCTCACCCCAGTGTCTATCATTGCCATGCTTTCTTCCAAGGAAACAGCATTTCTGGAGGTGATCTTTTGGGTAAGTGACGAAGGAAAACAAGAATGAAGTGGGATTGTGGCATTCTACCAAAACTTTTGTGCCTGAGAACCCATTACACCTGCAGAAAAATGGGAACCGTTGGCCATGGAACAGTGCTCAGCATCTCAACCTGTCTCTTGCACCTATTCAAAGTTGGTTCCTAACTACTTACCTCTTAAAAAAAAACCTTAAAGCTCTCCTTAATTGTCATATATCCTAAGGGTTATATTAATAGATGTAAGGCATATGGGATTTAAAGAGCTCTCTTAGAAGGAATTTATTTCTCAGCCTTATGGCATCTTAATGCCTTGATGCAGAAAATCTTCCATTCGATCTACATATAGGCAAAATGTCACGAAAGGAAAGTCTCACCACCTAGTCACTTAGTTCCTTTCACGTCTTGAAGATTTTTCTTTTTCTTTTATTGCTTTGGAAAACCAGCCGAAAAAAAAAGCTTATATTAAATTTCTAAAATGCTAAGGCGGTACTTAAAGAGGTTGGGGACCTCACAACTGTGAATTTTCTTAAAGAGAAGCATGACTGAAATTTAAAGAACTTATGTCACCAATGTAATGAGAATGTTAGACTATAAAAGCAAGGAGATCAAATGTGAGCCTTCACATCTTCCAAGAGTGAGCAAAGATCACCTCCTTCTGCCTACCTGTCTTCAAGGGCTGTGTTTCCACACCTCTTATCCATGAATTAGAAAAACAATAACAAGCATCAGAGGAGGGAGTTTTGCCCTATAAATCTTCTTGTTATATTAAATTACTTTCCACCAAGTTTAGAAGCATTTCCTGAAAACTGTCAAAGGTATTAATTTTTTCCCTCTCTCTCTCTTTAAACCACAAAGCAAAATTCCACTGTCCCTCTGTACTCCCCCTCTTCCAAAAACAAAAAAAAAAAGTTGTCGAGTTTTGCTTTTCTATTCACTGCAGTTCTGGCCAAAGTAAAGCCCTCTTTCTCAATGACGTCAAGATCTTTACCAAGATTAGGCTTTCATTTCTCTATTGCAGCAATTAGCCAGGGAAATGTATAAAAGGCTTCAGGGAGACTCACTGGGCTGCAGAGAGACAGAGACACACGCTGCTCCACCACCAGATAGCACGAAGGAGAAGCCAGAGGGAGTAAGGAAGAAAAGTCAGCGCTCCTGGGGAGAGAGACAGAGACAGGCTGGGAAGACAGAGTGTGTGTGTAAAACGGAGTCAAGAAGGGGTGGTTGTGGGGGAAATCTACTCTTAAAGCACATTTCCAAAAAGGGAAAAAAAAAAAAAAGAAAAAAGGAAAAGGAAACTCTGGCAATTCAAGAAAGAAACAGACTACGTTTCTGAATGTAGAAACAATGAAAAGCTAAAAGAAAATTTGCAATCTCTGGCACAGCCTCATAGGTGTTTGGAAATGAAAGTAGAACTGCCTGTCTTTTACGGACTTTGAGAGGGGTGACTGGATTAGGGACGGGCACACCATTTTTTTTTTAACATCTTAAATACTAAAAAAAAAAAAAAAAAAA
>PVKC010022813.1:0-17443 GCA_004027635.1 Crocidura indochinensis
CTAGGACTTTATAATTAATTTAACAGTTATTTCTTATTTTCTCTAATATTGCTTCTACTTATAAAAGAGAGTTCTTAACCATATTTTCAAGTACAAAGCTTTTATTTTAAGCTTTTTTTCACTGATGATAAGACCTTCTAATATATTATTATTTCCCTTTATTTCTCTTTGCCTTCTTTCAGTTTTACTATCAGCCTATCTTCATACATCTGATTCTCTAGACAAATGTCTCTTTTATATCCCAAAACAGATGATGTTCTAAAGTCTTCCTTAGGTATATTAGAAAGTCTATTTTTGAGGAACTTTCTGGATTTTTGCCGTTCTCTATTTATAAACAAATTTTGATTATTTTTACACCATCTCTGGATCACTGTTACCTTAGATGTCTGATTACTCACTAATCTGTTTGACATTTCACTCCTTGGAGTCTCTTCAGGAGACAGATGTGTTGGGGGTTTATCACTTTCTTACTCTTCTTCTGTAGCCAGGGTCAGCAATTTTTGTGTAGATTCTAGAGACACTCACTGGGCCAGAAAGCATTTGTTTAGGGGTCATTCATTTCAGTGGTTACTTTTTTCTGTTTGTGGACAATGGCAATGCACATGTTGAGACTTTGAGATAGATCTCTTTGTATAGATCTTTTAGTGTTTAGGTGTGTTTATTTTATATCCTGAACTAATTTCTTTGCTCTCAGCCAGCATTAATTGGAATTTTTTTATTTTGGATTTATTTTTATTTTTATTCATACATGGTATAGCCCATTCTACTCTTATTTGTTGAATCTTAGAAACTTTTCAATGGGATATATTAGAAGACTGTGTCAGGATTATGCTATCAAACAAACTTTCACAAATATGGAACATAGTTTCTAAAATCAATGGTCATGGTATCTATCTATCATCTATCATCTATCTATCTATCTATCAATCTATCTATCTATGTCTGTGTTTGTTATACTGGATTCCAGAGATTGGTATGTTACAGCCTGGAATTTTGTTTACCTTAGATGATTGACTATCTTGAAAGCAAATGAATCATTTAGGTATAATTAACCATGACCATTAAAAACTATTTGACGCCCTATGTCTGAGAAGGGACAGGCAAAACAACAGTGGATATATATTTACCTAGTTTTTGAACATCATTGAAAATTTTAACAGTAAGTAAATGTTGTTGCCACCACATGCATGAAGAAGGTAAATTATCATTCATTACTTTACTATTTAGAACATTAATGGTGCTACCTGAAATGATCTGAAACAAAATGAGGAGTAGTGAAAGTAGATGATTATTATTAACTCTGATCCAGTCTATCCAGTTTAGAGAGGCCATATTTCCTCTTTAATTTATGGTAGTTAGGAAGATGGTAACATGCTTTATTTAAATGAGATGACATATATTTTATTACATAGTCAGATAAAATAAATCCAATTTTGAAAAATATAAATCCTTCCCTTTAGATAAAGAACCATACAGTTGTATCCAATAATACCACTACTATTCAATCTAATGTTAGGTCCAAACTTTTTATTTGGATAGATTTTTAGAGAGGTTCTGGGCAACACTTTGCTATTTTTATGGGTTTACTCCTCAGCAATGAGATCTGTGGGACTCCAGGGATAAAATGCTGTGCCAAGGATTGAACAAAGTCAGTTGAAAGCAAAGCAAACACACAATACTTGCTGTATTCTCTCCCTCTCCAATTCATACACTTTAATGTATGAATTATACCTTTGTATGACATTGTGAAACTGAACATTGAAGGTAAAAATTTTTTTAGCAAAATTGAGAGTTTTCTAGGGAGGGACAAATAATGTTGGCAAAATATTTTCCTTGGAGACCCAGACTTTATTCATCACCACATGCAATTTCTTTTTTTTTAATTTTTTGTTTTTAATTATGAGAATAAAAATGCAAAGAAAGATGACAAGGTAAAATTACAGTGGAAGGACTATCACCCATAAACAGAATTCACATAAATCCCCTTGCTGATATCTTAACATTGAATTTTCTTTCTTTTTTTTTTTTACAAATTGTATTATTTTTGTTTTTATTTGGGGGGGTGTCACACCCGGCAGTGCTCAGGGGTTACTCCTGGCTCCATGCTCAGAAATTGTTCCTGGCAGGCACGGGGGACCATATGGGGCACCGGGATTCGAACCGACGACTTTTTGCATGAAAGGCAAACGCCTTACCTCCATGCTATCTCCCGGGCCCCAACATTGAATTTTCAACCAAAGAATATTAAGAAAAATAAAACAGAACCCATGTAGAATTACTTTGTACCTCAAGTTCCCAGATTGCAATACATATTGCTTAGCAGCACATCAAGCATTCTAAAGCCATAAAACTTATGTAACTCCTTAAATTTTGAAGGCATAGTACGTTTTTACATTCCCATATATATGCATATTAGTTTAAGTTAGCCTCAAAAATGGGTGTTTCTTTTTAAGGATAAGAGTCAAAGGAGCACAGTAAAAATGGCATCAGAGTGGTAATAATTGTTTGCATTAGCCCAACAAAATATGGGGGTCATGGATAGGAAAATCCTTGGCCTAAATACAAGGGGACCAAACCCCTGAAGTTTCCTGGCATAAGACCAGCTCTAGGCTCCAGGCACACTAGATTGCCCAATCCAAGTCGTTGTCTGTAGTACCAACATACTTTTATTTTCCAGGCTGACTCTGATGTTGGTATCATGCTTCTGTATTAAAGATCCTGGAATCTGTATGTCCTATATTGCAGTTAGGATGGTGCAGAGCGTACTCTCGTTTCATCTTACAATTAAAGGGCAATGCAGAAAGCCCTGTCCAGTATGCAGGTCATTGAAGTTCTTAAGTCTTCTCAGTGTTAAGGGAAGTCTCCTGTGAGTAGATCGATGTCAGAGCAGCGGTAGAGTCTTCCTAGGTAGAAGATTACTTCCAGGTGTTGTTGAAAAAACCCTTGGGTGTTTCCTAGGTAGCTGCCCTGGTTCAGGGGCGAATGGAGAATGGAGAGGCCTGTGCCAGGTCATTATGCCAATGTTCAGGGTGTAAGGTCCCATTGTACTACAAGATTTGGGAATTCCAATCACTATTAGATAAAAATTTATTTGAGTGTTCGTATTTCCCTTTTTAATGTGCCTATGCAAACAAGGAACAATACCACATGGCTTTATAGGCCCTTATGGGGGATGCAAGAACACGTATAAAACTCCCCATAAAGTGTTTACACATAAGAATTAAACTGAGGGACTCTTTCATCGAATATTTCTTATTGAAAAGTTCACAAAGAAAAGAAAAGATAAAAAGTGGGGAAAATCTTCACTGTTTATGAGAAAATTTAGTAAGAGTTAGCTGTCAAAGAAAATAGATATAAAATATTCAAAGCCATACATGTACATTTTATGTCTTTTGAAATAGTTAGGGTTTATAAAATCTGTGAAACAAATTGGTGTGTGATTAGGAATGTACAGAACAGAAATTAAAAAGGGTAAATGGGGGGGTAATAAAGGTTGGGGGTGATAGATTTGAAAAGTGAAAATGAGCTTTACAGGTGTGTGCGAGAGGGCAGAATACCAGATGAACATTCTACATACACAAAATATAACTTAAGGATGGGATATATTATTAACATATACTGTGCACGCAGGGGCAATAGCCCCCGCGCGGTATTGGACATGTAGACTAAAGAGATATTGCCAGAGACACCCTTAGAAAAAAATGAGCAGCTCACAACACCCCAAAATTGGACCCATCTGGAGGCCTTCGACATCAGATGGGAGGAATTTCTCCCTCCCCACCCCCCAGGGCCCGATTAACCAGGCGTGGCCCTGAAGACCCGCCTGGTGTGGAGGGGTCTCAGTCCCCTTGACTAAGTGGTCAGTCCAGGGGTCCTATGGCTAGCTGTCCTGCCCAGAGCCCCCGACATACCAGTCAAAAGCCCAGAAAATCCTGGTATGTGGAGTCTTCTGGGTGCATCCAGTCCCTGTCTCAGTAGCTTGTGGATACAGATGGGAGGAATTTCTCCCTCCCCACCCCCCAGGGCCCAATTATCCGGGCGTGGCCCTGAAGACCCGCCTGGTTTATCACCACATACAATTTCTAAAGCAACACTAAGAGTGACTTACAAATCTTTAACAGTTGTATTTCAGACACATAATGACAGTGAATTAGGGCTATTCTCACCAACAGTTATACCTACTTCCACCATAGTTCCCAGCATGCAACCCATACATACCCTTAGTGCCATGGACTACTAGTATATAAAGTCCATTTTTTTTTATATATAGCTTGTTATAGTTTGTGTCTATATTCTGTTGTCATTGACTTTGGCTATTTAGATCTGACAATATTTTTATTTCCACTCAACACTCCTGGGAACCCTTGCAATGTTGGAATCTGGGAACCCTGTGTCCTATCGAGTTTTTTTTTCTTTTCTTTATTTGTAGAAAGATATAGAAATAGGAGGTGGAACAAGATTATTTATGTTCTATGGTTTTGCAAAACAAAAGTCAGGACTCCCTATCTAGAAACTATAAATAAAATTAAATGAAGAAAAAAGGTGAGGTACAGATGTGATCTACCCTTGAAGCACACTATCATGAGACAGACTAGAGGCTCTGGACATTTTAGTTGACAAACACCAAGGTCTTTCTTTATGGTCCCAGGAACATTCTGCTCAATTGCAGTTGTCAGTCAGTCTTCTGAAATTAGAGATCTTGGTTTTTGCACAGATCCTAGGATGAAGAATTTACTGATATTCTCTCACCAATAAGTGGTGAGGTAGGCAACCTGCTCTTGGATCAAGTTGTTGCTGCTTCCTCATTGTTAGGGTGTCATATGAACCTACGCTGGAGTAAGTGAGTGTCAAAGTAGTATTAGGGCCTCCCACAGAGGGGAGTTTGATTCCTGGTTCTAGTGCAGGGAACTGTGCCAGTTCTAAGGTTGGAATCTGGGGTTCAGGGTTGGAAGATTGATGTCTGATTAATTGAGGTCTTAGTCAAATGCCCATGACAAATATTCAGGGTGGAAGTTGCCCCTGTATTATAAAGTTTATGTTTCTTGTTCCTTTAGATAAGAACTTAAATATTATATTTAATATTTCCTTATTTTGTGTGCGTATGCAACAGTAATGTTTCCATATTATATTATCAGTGCATTTGGAGGTAAGAAAAACAAACTATACAATATCTGTGCCCTAGTTTTGACCTGAGCTCTTATCCCAAGCTAGACTTTTCTACTAGAATTTCCTACTAAGCAGAACCAAAACAAGCAGCAGCAACAACAACAGAAAACAAAAGAAAAAAAGCATGGAGGAATGCTATCTTTACATATTGAAATAAACACTAAGAGTTATATTATTAAGGAACTATGTCTACAGAAACATGCAAAGAACATATAGATATATCCAGTAAGCTTTTTTAAATAGACTTAGGGGAATATAATAAATATCGATGGCACATTTTCATCCTGCACCATTGTCTTGTGGATTCTGAGAAATAGTTTGCAGTAGTCAGGTAGTGTCCTTGAGCAGGGGTCCCTCTGGAACTGAATCTGTTAGCAAGCAACAGTCCACATTGTGGGGAGGAGGTGGGAGAAAAAGGGCCTCATAAAATGAGTCACCAAGAGCAGCTTTTATAAAACCTAGCTATTTATAAAACTTAACTTTTATAAAAACTTAGCTTTTTGAAAACCTAGCTTTTATAAAATAACTAAATTTAAAAATATTTTTGAAATAATAGTCATGTACTATAGTCGCTATAAATGCTACAACATTTATTATTCAGCTTTTGCTCCATTTTATATTATTATATATAATGCTTCACATTATATTATAGAATATAATTTTCAACAAGTTGTCATTTTCCTCTGATTGCTCTCACATAAATTCTACAAAATGGAAAAAAAATACTATGCACATTTATAATTTAACTTGTTCTATAAAAATATTCTTTAACTGAATTAGTACCATAAGAATTCTACATGTATGATTAGCAAATATGTCAATTTACATTTAATCTAAAATGATTAATTACATTTAATCTAGAATAATAACATCGTTGCTATATTTTTAGTGTTTTTGGTTTATTGAATAAATTGAGTTACATATAAATATGTGATTTTAAAATTAATTTAAAAATACAAGTTCATAGTTTCCACAGCCTTTATATGTAATATATTGGGGTCATTCTTGGCATAGAACTCAATGAAGTTGCATAACTCAATGGTGCTAAATATGATGCAATGTTGGCTAATTAACCTTTTCCAGTCATGCACAACATGCTGCAGTACTTTGATCTACCTCCCTGGTTCAGTACACACTTTTCAAAAAGCAAATACTAACTTACTTCTCATAACTGTCTTTTTCATTGTACTAAAACAATTGCATTAAATGATTTGATATTCTTTCTGTTCTTATTATATATTGGAGGGATTTGAAAGTTTGGGAGGTGTGATGCTCCCTAGTAGTGCCCAGAGGGCCCAGAGCCTCTTCATTATTCAGCAAATTGGAATCAATAGTTCAATAAAAGTACCAAACCACCTTTTCGTGGTGCTAGTTCCCTGGTAGTATTCAGAAGTTTGGGGAGGTACACTGGTAAATGATGCAGGAGAAGGGTATTTTGTGCAGGGTTTGAGTCGATTAACTGAGAGGAAAAATTTATCCTTTACAAGGCCCTATAGCTACTTACAATAAAAAGAACTAAGTTTGATATGCAGAGTATAAATAAATTACATAAAAAAGATCAGACAATCCTAGTGGAGACAACCATGGGAATTGAGAAAGCTAATGTGGTGGGAAGAAAAATGTCCCTAATAAAATAACAGAAGAATTTTGAAATACTGATAGAAGGATTGATAATTTAAGCAGCAAACCAACTGTGAAGCAAAGGCTCTTTTACAATAGAAACTATGATGACTTAACAAAAAATTGCTAAATAACTGTTGCATTTTCTAAAGAAAAGGGCTTAGGAAATACCTTGTATTCCTAATAAAATATAATGAATATAAAATTAAATGAATTAAAAATCATTATTACTATTTTCATTCAATAGTAATATAGTAATTCTTTTTTTTTTTTTTTTGGTTTTTGGGTCACACCCAGTGACGCTCAGGGGTTACTCCTGGCTATTCGCTCAGAAGTCGTCGCTCCTGGCAAGCATGGGGGACCATATGGGGAACCTGGGGATCGAACCGTGATCGGCCCTAGGTTAGCGCAGGCACCTTATCTCCAGCGCCACCGCCCGGCCCCTCAATAGTAATTCTATACATTAAAATTAGCTCTAGGTCTCAGATGAGATGACTAGTTATTCTAACATTGTACATAATTGTAGAATATAACAAATACATTTTATACAAATAAAGTATATCTAATACGTTACCAAATATGCTCTTTGTGAGATGCATTTTATTATGAATTTAAGACTTCATCAATTTAGTACACAAATGTTTCAAATTTTATTTACTTGCAAGCAACAAAATATTTCACAAATGCCATATAACACACAATTTATATTAAACAGTATGGCGTGATCATTTATTTAATTCAGAACAGAAAAATTAATACTGATATTTAAACTTCAGCTTTGTCTTTTTAAGTATCCTAAAAGTAAAACAACATAAAATTATAGGCTACATAAAGAAGGAGTCAATCATGGAACCACTATAAAAATATTAGAAATGAAGATCAAATATAAGAATAAATATATGGCATGTATATAGAAATCATCAACAGCCTCATTTGTTTGGTACATAATGTGGGCTAAAATACCTTTTTAATATTAAGTTGATGTAAGTGAAAGAAGAGACAAAAGAATCAAATTTAAGAATTGAAAATAATGTGATACTTGTAAAAGAACTATTTTAGATAGACAAAGTAAATATGAATGAACTGGCATTTCAAAGAAAATGAGTGTATGAGTAGGTCTGCAGAATTTTTTGTTAGCTTTGCTATGTTTTGTTTGGGGGCCACACCCAACAACACTCAGGTATTACTCCTCCAGGCTCTGCATTCAGAAATAACTCATGGTAAGCTTGAAGGACCATATGGGATCCTGAGGCTCAAACCTGGGTTGGTATGTATAAGAAAAAATGCCCAATTCATTGTGCTATCGTTCTGACCCAGGGCATGGATAAGTATCAATAGGCATTATATATAGTATGAATATACTTCAAATGTACTATATCTTACATAGCCTAATAGGAACATTGGGTCCATTTTTAATAGAAAAACAAGGTTGTAATTGTCCTTAATAATTGCTTTCCCATCTATTCTGTGCTTCCAGTATATCTGGATAAAGAAAGAACATTGTAGAAAGTTTTAAAAAACTTGCTTTACCTGCTGATTCCTTAGACTGTAAATGAAAAGGAAAAAAGCTATAGAAATGACAGTTAAGATAAGAGAAAAATAATACCCATCATATGTACTATTTCTCATATATGAAACAAGAAAATCATGCCCAATTTTATTATAGAAAAAACTTAGTTCTGGTGTTCAATGATTGATTTCCCTTCCATTCTAATCGGCCAGACTACTTGGATAAAGAAAGAGCTCGTTGTAGTAAGTGCTTAAAAGCTTGTTTTACCTGCTGATTTCTTAGAGTGTAAATGAAAGGATTCAACAGTGGAGCCACTGAGGTGTTGAGTATTGATACTCCCTTCATTAAGGATATTCTATCTTTGGCTGAGGTTTTAATATACATAAAAATACAACTCCCATATGAGATAGAGAGGACAATCATGTGAGAGGAACAAGTAGAAAACGCCTTTCTTTTCTGATTAGCAGAAGGAAATTTTAAAATAGTCAGAGCAATGTAAGTGTATGATAGAATGACCATTATCAATGTAATCAGAAGAGTCAACACAGCCAAGATGAAAGTCATCAATTCCAAAAAACTTGTATCTGTACAGGAGAGTTGTAGGAGAGGCACAACATCACAATAGAAGTGATCAATGATATTGGAATCACAAAAATCCAGTCCTAAGCCTATGATGAGTCCTGGAAAGATTATGACAAAACCAGCAATCCAAGAACTTAACACTAAGCGGATACAGACTTTGTTGTTCATGATGGTTGTATAATGTAGAGGTTTGCAGATGGCAACATAGCGATCATAGGACATAGCAGAGAGGAGGAAAAATTCAGAAGAACCAAGGAGGAAAGCAAAAAATAACTGAGTTAAACAACAGCTATAGGTAATTGTTTTGTCACCAGTGGCCATGGTAGCAAGCAGTTTGGGGATACACGTTGTTGTGTAAGAAATTTCTAAGAAGGAAAAATTTCGAAGAAAGAAATACATAGGGGTCTTGAGCTGAGAATCCAACAATGTGAGAGTGATGATAGTCAAGTTCCCTGAGACACTTAGCAAATAGGTGATTAGAAGGAAGATAAATAGCACAATCTTCAATTTGGGGTCTTCTGTTAACCCTACTAAAATAAACACTGTTACTGTTGTGTGGTTTTTCATTGCTGTCACAGGATCTGTTTCTGTTCTGGTTAAAAAAAACACGGAGAAAAAATTATGTACAGTTTCTATTAGCAAATATATGCAGGTACAATATTGCTATTATTTTATATAATTATCTTTTTTAAAACAATTAGTGACAGGTATAACATTACAAAAACTTTTATTTTATAAATGTATTTTTGAAATATTAAAATGCTGTAAGTGGCTTCACTCTTACAAAGCCAGTGCGATTTCAGTGAATCCACTTCAGGGAGAGTGGGTTGCCCGAACCAGCGTATAGAGAAATATGAAATAAATGAAGCCACACAAAGTATGTATGGTCAACACATCTTCTGGTAGAGTGCGACAAGTTTAATTTTTTGAGCAGGGGAAATTATAGGGGTAAAATTAGCCAGAGGTAAAGGATAATAATTACAAAGCATAGTACAACAGTAACAATGCCTAAACTATGGTTGTGACTGTAAAAATTCTAAGTTACAAGAGAGAAGGTCACAACTCAAGGTAACTCTTTTCAAGCTTACTTTAAATGGAAAATTAGGATTAGAAGGGAATAGAAAATATATAAAAACTTGATCTTTGTAGGCTGGACTCTATTGTTTTAGAGGTTAAGTGAAGGGAGGAGTTAAATCCCCCAAAATGAGTTTCCCTTTTTCTAAAGGAGGGTCAATAGTCAATATCTGCATTCTGGTTACACCTTTAATTACCAGAAACTGCAGCTGCAAAGAGAGAAAAATTGTCTTTGCTTTTAGGGCTGGCTATAAGCAGAAAAAAGGTTCTCAAATAATCTTTGGTGCTGGAATTTCTGAGCCACATTATTTGATAGAGGCTAATATTTTGCCTGATATATACAAAGGAGAGATAGTCAAATACTGGCTGAAAATGTACTGCCAGGCATCTCTTTGGAAATTCCTCAACCATCCACGCAGGGGAAAAAGGCATCCACAATGGACCTTTTGAGGAACCCCATGGGGGTTAAATTAGTTCTACCTATCAGGAAAATCTGAGGATACATCTGGTGGGCTGAGCCCACTAAAAGCTTAGGTATGCCCCAGCATGAAAATATACATATTGTGATTTGGTTATATATAAGGCCATGCCATTAATGAATGTACATGCACAAAGTTTAATATTTTTCTCAATATATAATTTCTAAATTGTCATATTATTTTCACTCTTTCTAATTTATAGTCATATCAATGTCACTGCTTTAGAGAACTGAAACAATTTTGACAAGATTATAGATATAATGCTTTTAATAAAAGTGCAAATCTACCTGTATAAATATTGGATATAAATTATTGTGCAATAACCAGTGTTCTTATACTTTGATCCTTCCTCATATCTACTCAGTATATCTATAAAGTATTAACTCTGCTTTTAATCCACTAAGTAATGTTTTTATTTTGGTTTTGGCCATTACTAGAAATACTGAGGGAGTGCAACTGGTGCTTCACTCAGGAATCACTCTTGATTGTGCTCAGGAGACCATACTGTATGCAGATTGAACTGTTTCACCTCATGATAAGTAAGGCAATTAGTTGCCTTACCTGCTGTACTATCTCTCCTACCACATTTCTCTTATTTTTTTAATAAATATAAATTCAACAGTATAAGATTGGGGGGGCCCGGGAGATAGCATGGAGGTAATGCGTTTGCCTTTCATGCTAAAGGTCATCGGTTCGAATCCCGGTGCCCCATATGGTCCCCCGTGCCTGCCAGGAGCAATTTCTGAGCATGGAGCCAGGAGTAACCCCTGAGCATTGCCAGGTGTGACCCAAAAACCAAAAAAAAAAAAAAAAAAAAAAAAGATTGGTACCTCCTCTCTTGTCTCCTGGTTTTTTTTGCACTTATAATCTCCTACATCAATGTAGGTTTATCTACTGTATAGTAATCTTGATAAATATGATACAATAAATTCAGTTTTTATATTCTATTTATGATTCTGATAAGTTAAAAATATAAATAGTGAAATAAAAAATTAATGTTAATAAGGAAGTAGAAATATCTGGAAAGTAACAAAAGGAATAAAAGTGATAAAAAAGTAAGAATAAGGAGTAAGATTTAAGAAATACTGAAGAAGGGAAAAACATACCATTGAGATTAAATATTTTTTCTGATGGAACAAAATCTTCTACTTGACTTGTTGCTTCTTAACTGATATATAAACCCAGTTACAGCAAAATTAGAATGATCTTCTTCCATTGAGAATTAAAATAAGTGAATATATTGTAATGAGAAGTCACTGACCACGTGTTCAAACACTTTGGCGGTAATAATGAGTGCCTTAAAATAGTTTCAGGAAATTTTCTAGTAAAGGTAAATGAATGAAATAGTGAAGTAAAGAATTTTATAAGCTTCCATTAAGATAAGTGTAATGAAAATTATAGGATAAAAAAAGCCCATGTACTTCCCTGAGGGAAAATAATCTTCTTTCATGTGTTCATTATTAATAACAAACACTCATTAAACCTTTTCATAAGATCATGTAGAACTCATTGTAATACACAGAGGAATCAGTAAATTACAATTCTTTAAAGTATTGCATGCTATCAGTGTGTGGGGATAGAAGATGTATGCATGAATATATGTATAATTTGTATATGAAAGATTAAATAAAATTCTGGTGACTTAATTGTTAGCACATGTAAGCATTAGTATTAACTATAATATATAACTTAAATATCCAACTTAAAATATAAGTGATATTTTATAAGTTAATTACTTATATAAAAATTCACTCTTAAAAATGGTTTTACACTGAGAAATCTGATTAAATATTATAAAACATGACACTAAAAGTTTTTCCAAATACTTTTTTTGTGGGGGGGCATACCCAGTGATGTTCAGGGGTTACAAACTCCTGACTGTACACTCAGAAATCACTTCTGGCTTGGGGGAACATATGGGATGCTGGGGGATCAAGTTGTTGTCTATCCTGGATCAGCCGCATGCAAGGCAAAGGCCCTAACTCTGAGCCATGGTTCTGGCCATCTTTCTTTTCTTTTCTTTTCTTTTCTTTTCTTTTCTTTTCTTTTCTTTTCTTTTCTTTTCTTTTTTTCTTTCTTTCTTTCTTTCTTGCTTTCTTTCTTGTTTTCTTTCTTTCTTTCTTTCTTGCTTTCTTTCTTGCTTTCTTTCTTTCTTGCTTGCTTTCTTAATTAATTTACTTAAGCATGATGATTACAAACATGTTCATAATTTTGTTTGAGCCATAAAATGTGCACACCCCCATCACCAGTGCAACTGTCCCATCACCATTGTCCCCTCATTTCCTAACTCCCCCTCCCTGTGCCTGTTTTTAAGAAAGGCATTATATTTCTCTATCATTGTCTTGGTAGTTGTTAGTGTAGTTATTTCTATAACTGAACTTACCACTCATTGTGATAAGCTTGTTTAATGGGCTGGTCATTCCAACTCTCAACTTTGTTATCTCTGGCTGTTATAATTATACTGTTTTTTATCTTTCTTAAATTCAGCACATGAGTGAGACTATTCTGTGCTTATCTCTTTTCCTCTGACTTATTTCACTCATCATAAAAGTTTCCAAATCCATCCATGTTCAAACAAATTTTGTGACTTCATTTCTTCCAACAGCTGCATACCTATTCTGCTGTATAGATGTACCACAGTTTATTTTATTTTTGCCTTTGTTTGTTTAGGTTTCACACCAGGTGGCGCTCAGGGGTTCCTTCTGTTCTGACTCAGAAGTCACACCTGCAGGCTGTTTGGGTCAACCTAGTACAAGGCAGGCACCTTAACCTTTGGACCATTACACTCTGTAATACCAGTTTCTTTAGCAATTCTTTTGTTGTTGACCATCTGGGTTGTTTCCAGATTCTGGCTATTGAAAAAAATGCTTCTATGAACATAGGAGATAAGAGGTCATTATTGTATTGTGGTTTTGTGGTCCTATGGGATATCCCTACAAATTGGTATTGCTGGGTCATATCAATGTTCAATTTTTTAAGGAGTATTCCTAATGTTTTCCCAAAAAGCTGGACTATAGTGCATTCCTACCAGCAGTGAATGAGAATTCCTTTCTCCCCACATTCACGTCAGCCTTGGTTGTTCTTGTTCTTTGTGATGTGTGCCAGTTTATATGGTGTGAGATGATATCTCGTTTTTTGGTTTGCATCTCCCTGACATCTAACCCCATCAAAAAATAGGGAGAAGAAATGAACAGACATTTACTCAAAGAATGCATTTGTACATGGACATCTGTATTTATCAAATATAAAAATGACATGAAAAATGTTCCACATCACTAATCATCAGGGAGATGCAAATCAAGTGTTTTTTTCAACTTTTCAAAATGATAGATTGATATAGTATAAAATTATTTATAAGAATATTTTTAGAAAAATAAAATTAGTATGAAATCAATTTACATATCTGAATTCTTTCTTTGAAATTCTTTGAAGTGTCTATGGTTCTAATTTGCCATGGCCTTACTCTCAGCAATCTAGTTGCTTTTTATTCTTGGCTTCTAAATATTTTGTCTACCATCTGCAATATGACAAAAAGAGTAGTGAAAAAGGAAGGTGTAGTAATCCTTTTGTTACTGGTTTTTGGTTCACACTTTATGGTGTTCAGGTCTATTTTTTGGCACTGTTCAGATATAATTCTGATGATATTTGAGTATCTATATGTGGTATTCAGAATAGAACAAGGGTTAACCATTTGCAAGGCAATCTCCATATATGATATACTCTCTTTTAAACCCTGAAATTTCTTTATATCATTGTCACTTAAAAAAACTTTAATTAATTGCATTTATATTTTCAACACAAAATTTAGTTCCATGACCATATATTAATGGAAGCTTGGCTATTGACATAGCTTAACATGTTATTAACACAAACCTGGAAAATTTCTGAGATACAAGTTTTACTATCACTAGACTGTCTTATAATATCATTGTTTATATAAATTAAAATAATCTTGACCAGTTTTAAAATCATTATCCATGTAAATAGTATTTATAAAATTGAGTGCTTGGAGAGAAAAATTATAGAAATCTACATTGATCTCTCTGGAGAGCTTATTAAAATTATTTTTAAAAATCTAAAATTACTCATATATAATGTTATGAGGAAAATTTACTTATAGTGCAAATTTGTGATCCATTTAAAATGATGCTCTGAAATTGAGTTTATGAATGAAGTGCTAATATATCATTGTGCAATGTAGCAATATTTATCATTTATTTGCCATATAAATATGTACATTGTAGTAATGTAAAATTTTAATATATGTATACATTGTTCTATAAGCAGAATATATAGCTTGTAATATTTTTATGTAGAGATAAAAAATCATTAACTTAGAGAAACTGTGATATACCCTCAAATGGATAAATGGATTATCATTTAGCTTTGTTCATCACGATGTTGACACATAAACATTTAAACGGAATTTATTTTGTGTGAATGATTTTTATTCAATCTTCTTAATTAATGATTGATTTTTATTTTTATTGTATACTGATTTAGGACTCAAGTTTGAAACAACCAGTATATTTCAAATTTAAAGACTGTACAATATTACCACACTCTTTTTTGCATGAATATTAAAATATTTTTATTTTTCTAAGCTTTTAAAATTATATAGGAAAGTGGTGAAAAAATTCATGGAATGTATTATAAGTTTATCTTAGAAATCTTTGGCAGTTTTCTAATCATTATACCTATAAGTACTAAGCATTGTATTTATTGATCTTTTACTCATTTTCCACTTTGAATTAGGATATATAATGTGTTTTTGAGATATTGGTGTGTTTAATTATTGGAGTTGCAGAAGTAAATTATCTGACACAGGAAAATCCTTACATTGATCTTTATATAAACCTGTTTCTAAAATAGTTGCCATTGGCACAAATAAAAATGTATACAAAAGTTTATAATACCTGAAGAGCTACATTAAAAACTAACTGGAGTGATAGCTCATACCATACCAAAATTGAATTAAATAACTTAATACCTTACCAAAATTCATAAATTATATTCAATAAAAATAGACAAGATTTGCCAGCTTCACCAGTAATATAACTCAATTGGCAAAGAAAATAAAAACAAATAAAGATGACTACATCAACCTAAGAAGTTTTTGAAAAGCAAAAAAAAACAATAATAATAAAGCTAGCCATAATTTAAACACACCCTATTCATTTGGAAAAAGACATACATGCCATAAAAGATAAATGACTAATGTCTGAGATATATAAAGCTTTCAAAAACTCAATAACAAAATATTGATAACTTCATCAAAAATTGGGGAGATAGTTGAAAAAAATTCCACATAGGAGGTCATATTTTTGCCCATAGCCATAGAAAGAAGTGTTCATTTTCAATTGTTCTTGTTGAATTGTGAACAGATGACAACTTAATATCTTCTCCTTCTCATGAGGGTTGAAAATATGGGTTAGAGACTCACAGCATTTAGGGTTCTTGCCTTATATGTGGCCAACCTGGTTTAATCCATGACATCCTCCAGTCCTCCCAGTAATGATTCCTGTAGATCCGTAGGTCACAAGGTTAGGCGTAAACACCGGTGTTTTCCAAAATATTTAGTTACAAGCAAAGAAACAATTTGTGTTGACTATATGCAGTATAAAAAAAGGGATAATTTGACTCATCTCCAAAAAAAAAAAAAAAAAACCCAATAGATCCTGCTATTTACCGTTTGGTCATAGTTTAAATGAAAAAAAAATCATACAGAGAAGAATATACTTTGATCATTCATCTGTGGGATATATCAATCAATTATGAGAGACATACTATTGAATGAGGAGAAAACCTGGTGTTTGTAAATTTTAGGTTATTGAATATTTGAGGGAGGTTTAAAAAAGAGTAGGTGTTAAGATGTGTTAAAAGAATAGATGTCTCAGGAACCAAATCTTCTCTAGACTCCACAAAACTAACCTACAAGTTGAAGCTGTACCCTGGATCTTTCCCCTTTCCAGCCTATTTCAAATGATTTAAAAAAGGACATGTATATTTCCTTTGAATATTCCTTTTAGATACATCCCTTTAATAGGCATAATCATTATCGAATATCTTTGCACGAAGCGGGAATTTCCCCTAACTTCGGGTTCCATTCAATACAGTGTACTAGTAGACAAATCTCTTTTCAGAGCACATGTAAAGAAAAGGCTCTGGGGACTTAGGTTTTGACACCTTGGCCCCCCACATACACCAATAATTCCCTGTGGCATTTTCCCCTTTTGCATTGACACATCAAAATGGGCAAAGCTCACAGATGCAAACAAGTTCTTATTTATTAGAGATGGGAATTCAAATATTTTTATACTTCAGTGGGACCTTGCGCCCTAAAGATTTGGCATAATGACTTGGCTTAGACTCCAGTTGACTGGGCATTGATCATTCACCCCTGAACCAAGGACACCATCTATGGAAACAAACATGGTTTCCAACACCAGCATCAGGAACATAAGAAGGTCCCACTAATGCTATGGGACTGACTAACTCGAAAGAAAGTTCTTTCACCCTGACAACCGGGCAACAGCGAAAGTTTGCTTTTAGGGCAGGATTCTCTGCAATGCTAACTGATGGTGAGATGGAACCATAAGACACTACACACCACCCGGTCTTCAACACAGGACCTGTACAGAAACCAGGATCTGTAACTACAGAAACCTGACAGCAACAACTGTGAGGCTCAAGAGCTGACCACCAAGAATAAATAGGGGGGTTGGACAACCTAGTATGCCTGGTCTTAGGCCAAAGTGCTTCAGGGGTGAGATCTCCCTGTTTTTTAGGCCAAAGCTCTTTTTTTCCAATTTCTCCCATATTTTGCTGTGCCTATGAAAATAACAATTGCCCCCCCCCCGGGCACACCATTTTTTAGTGTATTTTCCATCTCTAAAGAAAAATAAAAGGTGAGGAACATGCTGGATTTTCTGGCGTATAAGACAACTTTTGAAACAAAAAAAGTTAACCAAAAATCGGGTGTTGTCTTATGTTTCAATATGCCACTAAAGGA
>PVKC010022814.1:0-17515 GCA_004027635.1 Crocidura indochinensis
AAAACTAACAAGAACAAGCTCATAGAACTGTGTGTTTTACGATGGCTTTATGAAAATCATTTTTAGTATGTTTGTTTTTCTTTATAATATGACCTCTGTCAAATTCTAGCCTATATATAATATTTGATTGTTTATTATCTGAGTAAAATATAAAAAACATCATTGATTTGTGTTATATAAATTGATGGCTGTTGACTAAGGAAACATTCAAATAGCAATGATTTTATTTATGTTTTTTAATATAATGAAATAATAAAAGTCATATCTATTGTAAACATGTGTGCATCATACAGACAATATTTCAAACATATTTTCAGGACTTTTTCAATATTTTCTAGGATAATTTTTGAAAAATTTTTACATATTTTATTGCTTTCTTCCCCAAAGAACTTTAAGTTCTAAAATATCTCAACCAGCTTACATTCATCTTATGAAAGTGTCCCATAAGACACATTTTTTTGTTAGAACTGATTCTTTCCTTCTGTCAGGGTACTTTCTTACTTTCATTTTCTTTTTTCTATTTACTGTGCTATTCATTTTAACAAAAGAAAAGTCCTGCAATTTTAATAAAAATTAATTTCACCTCTGAAAAGAAATCTTTTTCACTGCCAATTGGTGAACTGCCAAATATGTTTGGTTGTTAATTTTTTTCAGTGAAATGAATGAACTTTATCAGATTCACAATACATTTGTTCCTCCCTTAGTAGACAGGGAGTTTTCATTTTTTTCTATTACCCCATATGAAATGTAGATAAGGATGGTTGTAATAAGGCTTGAACAAAAAAATCAAGATGGTTGCCAAAAACACATGTCTGTCTAGCACACAAGGGGATTGATAGCATTTATCTTTAAACTGCAAAAATTACTAATGTTTCATTACAATTGCTCAGCAATTATTCTTATATCACATAGTTCTTAGCTATTTGGTTTTATTTGGTTTGGCTTTGCCTTGTATTCTTTAATACAATAGATTAAACAATATATTTCCAAAGCTTGAGTTAATTATTTGTCAAAACTATTCTTAGCTCCTAATGGTAGTCTTGGAAGAAAATTTAAAATTTCTGGCTGATCTTTACCATTTTTCTTCATAGTTCTTTTACGAAGATGCTTTAAGTTCTGGATATTTTAAAATGCCTGAATAGTTTTTGCCACAGAATTTCGAAAGACAAAATTTGAAAAACAAAATTTGAAATAGATTAATTCTATTAATCATGTTACTATTTGATAAAAATAATTCCTATTTTATGTATATAGCTAAATAATTTGTTAGTCAGCAATGAAATTAAAATACATATAGCAATGTTGCACTTTCATTAAAAATTTTTACTAAGTTATGAGTAAACATGTGAGTATAAATAGCAATAAAATAATATGATAAATTTGTTATTTTAGGGGTAGGAAAATTTGTTATTTTAGAAAATGAAATATCAATATTTTATCACACCAATTAATACACATAATCTCAAAAAAACTATATCTTTATGGACTAAGTAGAAAAAGAAAGTTTAAATGACAGGGTCATTTGATCTTTAATTAAATATAGATTAATTAGTTCAACTAAATTTAACTTTTATTTTAACCACATTTCAAAAGTTACTACATTACCCAAATATATAAGTGAATTATACTCAGATTGTAAGTAACAAAAATATGCAAGGAATGATTATGAGATCAAGAAAACTTGAAGAGGGTAGTATTATTTGATCTGTGACTCCAGATCTTGTCTCCTTTTACATAAATGTATAATGATGGGAAATACTTAGTACTAGAGTTGGTACATTCAAATTATTTTTGTAGATAAAACTATGCATTATTATTGTGTTTTTATATAGAACTAGCTTATATATTGATTAGCATGAAACATATTCAAGTATTATGTTTGTACATAACATTAAGATATTTGTTATTAACTGAAAAGATAATTCATTTCACTTATGAATAAATTACTCATACATTTTGTAGGAAACATATAATAACTATAAAATGCCAAATTGCTATACCTATTCTATTTTTTTCTAATTAGTAAAAACTATACTTTGAATATACTAAGATTATACAGAAAGCATCAAAAGTTGGTATGTTCGCATTAATAATGAAAAAATCTCTAGATATATGATTTATTCACACTAAGGTTCTTGAAGTATTTAGGAAAATACAAGTAATAAAAATTTTTTGACAATGACAAAAATATCTCTATATTTTGCCTGATTATGCAGATGCCATATAATAAACTTTTTGCCATTTCCTCAAAATAAATTTTAAGGGACATTAGCATATATGCATATATGCATCCATATAGCTTGCATTTTAACTACTCTTGATACATAGTGCATACTATATATATAGATATTTGAAGAATTATTATCTAAAATATCTACAAAGTTCTCCTTAAAATGAAACTGCAAAAATAAATCAAACTGCAAGTGGGGCAAATGGGAGTGAGAGTGGCATTGGTAAAGAAAAGTAGACTGGTAAAGGGATTCATGCAGAAACACCATACATCTGAAAATTAGACATGAATAAGTTGGTAATTTCACAATGACTATATAAAAATGGGAAAATAAAAAATATCAAATAGCATGTGATAGACAGCAAAATGTATTACTCTGTAAAAATCTTCCGTAAGTTCTTTTCTAATTTCAGAGGGTCCATTCTGTCTTTAAAATGTAATACTGAGATATGTTATTGGAGAGAAATGGGTTATATTACTTCAGCCCTCATGCACAATCCAATATAAATGGTATATCAATGGTGCTTAAGAACTCAAGTAATCCCTTAGCATCCCAAGAAACCTTCAGGAGTCTGTTAGCTGAAAATATTTTCATAACAAAATGCTATGCTATTTACTTTTTCACTATGCTTGATATTTGCACTGAGGGGGCTAAAGAATAAGCACTTTGGCATGAATCAAAACAGTAGCACCAATTTATAGAAGAGTCATTGAATTCTTTATCAAAGTGCACATAGAGAAAAATAAAAAGTTGTTTTACTTTTAAACTTCTTCATAAAAATATTACTTAAACCTTTATTCTTGAATACGCATATTTTTAATAATGTGTTTGATAACATGGAAAAATAGATGGATTCTAAAAAACAATGATTATCCTAATGAATCCAATCTAAACTACTTTATGTGTGCTTGATTAGCTATTTTTTTATTACTTTTTAACTTTTCCCCTTTTGTTTCATGTATATTTTTAAGCATCATGATTACAAACATTCTGTAGTTTGTTTTCAATTATAAAATAGAACACTCCCCTTCACCAGTGGATTATCTAATTTTTAAGGAATATCATTTAATTTGAGAGAATCATTGCATTATGGAAACTATTATACTATGGAATTTCAGCAGCTGTTTTTTTACAAATGAACAAGAGTGAATCTGAATCAGCCTTCTCACTTTAAAGAGGGGATGGCATCATTAATGATTCCAAGATCCTATAAAGTGAAAAATACTACTCCATCCTCACAGAGATAGAGTCCCATTATTCACTTATTTATTGGGGGGCCACACTTAGCAGTGCTCAGGTTTGACTCCTAGATCTGAACTCAGGGATCATTCCTGGTGTTTCTTAGAGGACCATAAAAGCTACTGTGGAATAATGGGGTCTATCTTAAGCATGATAAAATCCAAACAGTATGTATAATAGCTCTGGCTTCAGATAGTGCCCAGTTATTATTTTGCATGAGATTGATGCATTTCTGATAACACACTGAAATTTGTTAGGATATAATGAAAATAAGGCAACTTGTTGAATCACTGTTCCCATATAAACAAAACAGGATGTAATTATAAACATGTACATATGTGTATATGCCAATTTTCATGAATATATGGACAATATTTGGATATTGTTGTTGATATGAATAAAACTGTTCAAGCAGACTATACAAGTTTTCTTTGTTTGCAGGAAATTATTAGAAACATACCTATTAGTTATGCATCTTACAGTGTATTCTTAGAAAAAATCTACTTTGTATACAACTATATCCAGTTCATTGTAAGGATTTTGAATCACTCAGGATATAGTGATTAGTCAGGTGACTTATATTTTGGGGTAAAATTTTGTTTTACACAGTTATCCCTAGGGAGAATCTAAGCTTCTTCCATGAAAATATTATTGTGCCTAGTGTGTCAAGACTATTATGCTATTTAACTGATCCACAATCTTGTTTTTTATTTATTCTGTTTACTTTTTTATAGAGGAACATTATTGAATACTTATTAAATATTATTAAATAAATAATTTCATTTTATTATTCTTTATCTGGGAATTAAATACTTAATAATTCCTATTATCTGGGAATTAAATACATATCATGTAAAATAATATATTTTTCCAGTAAGATACATTTTCTGGAACCTAAATTTTATATTACAAGCATATTTTTAATATCTTACCTGAATATTATATTTCTTCATAGTTTACTTCTAACACTTTTATTTTCAAATTATTGCATTATTTAAAAACTTTTAAAAAAGGCTTAGTTTTGAAAGTTACTTTAGGTCAATTATTTTTGGTAAAGTAATAAAGGACAGCGATTTAGTGATTTAATAAGTATTCTATAAAGTGTCCTTATATGACATATTTATCAATAAATAAAATTATATATATTTATAAGGAAAAACTTTAAATTTAGAATTAGAAGGATGTATAAGGCATGTGCAAATCTTAGATGAACACCAACTGATGTTAAAATTACTAAATAAAATAAGGTGTAAGATGTGAAATTTTACAAAATTGGTAAATTTTTTAAAATATTGTAGAAATGTATATATATATATTTTTTTGGGGGGGGGGTCACACCCGGTGACGCTCAGGGCTTACTCCTGGCTATTCGCTCAGAATTCGCTCCTGGCAGGCACGGGGGACCATATGGGGAACCCGGGGATCGAACTGTGATCCGTCCTAGGTTAGTGCAGGCAAGGCAGGCACCTTACCTCTAGCGCCACCGCCCGGCCCCAAGAAATGTATATTTTTGAATATTTTTAAAAAGTCATTTTATCCTACAAAACAAGTGATTATAATGATTATAATATAATTGAAGAAACTGATAGAAATTTAAGATGTACTTTGTTAGAAAAAGAAAATGTCAAGTTTAATAATTTACTATATATCTAAAATGCCAAGTATCGCTGTTGTAGGTATAAGTATACATAAGAAGAAAAATAATGAGAACTATTGCTTTTTTGTGGGTTTTTTTTTGTTATTTTTTGCTTTGTTGCCTTTTTCTTCTCTATTCCCTTCCCTCTTCTTAATTATATTTTATTTTTTGGTTTGATTTTTGGACCACACCTCAGGGGTGTGTACAGGGGTTACTCCTCACTATGCATTCAGAAATCACTTCTGGCTTGGGGGATGATGTGGGACACTGGGGGATTGAACCGAGGTCCATCTTGGGCTAACACTTGCAAGGCACATGCCTTACCTATAATGCCACGCCTCAGGCCCCTAAAATGATATTTATAACACCTAAAAAGATCCCTCCTAGTTTTTTTTCTTTTCCTTTTTATTTTTCTATATCTCCAACAGAACCACATTGCTTGAATCATCTTGTTCAGCTTCATAAATTAACGGGGGAAAATGAATGGTAGCAGGTTCAGACACTCACATGAAAATTTAGTGGAAATAAAAAATGATCAGACCTAAACATCAAACCCAAAATCAACGACAGCAAAATCTATATCTAATTCACAGCAAGCTGTACAAGTGGAGGCCAATTACACTAGTGTTCTGGGGGGTAAAAATGGGAGATATGGGATGCATGGTGGGAACAGGGATGGAGGGACGACATCACTGGTGGTGGGAATGCCCTTGATTCATTGTCACTATGTATACTTTAAATATTACTGTGAAAGATTTGTAATTTACTTCAGCCACAATAAAAATAAAAAAGAAAAAGAATGAGAATGATAGTGTTCTTTGTGTAATATAGTGAGTAATCTTTATATCATCAAAACTGTATCCATTATTAAATTCTTTATAGCTAGTAAGAGATCAAAATTATGAATATAAAGTTTGTTACCATTTAAGGCTTACAGTTCATTTTAACAGAATCATCCATAAACGATTTTGTTATTTATAACATTTTATATGAATAAGTTTTCTCCACAATTTGTATGCCAACAATAAATGAAAATGCTTTACATATATGTAATACAAAATTATAGCAAATTAAACCTCACAATTCTTCAATAAGTTTAATTTTTAATTTTTTTTATTTTTTAAATAATTTTTTATTTTGACCAAAGTAGATTACAAATCTTTCACAGTAGTATTTTAGGTACATAGTGACATTGAATCAGGGGCATTCCCACCACCAATGTTGTCCTCCCTCCACCCGTTTCCACCATGCATTCCACATCACCCTTTTTTACCCCTAAGGCTGCTACTATAAGTGGTTCACTCTGTGTCTAGCTTGTTGTAGATTGGGTATCGATTATGTTGTCATTGGCTTTGGATTTGGTACCTAAGTCTGAAGATTTTTTTTTATTTCTACTCAATGTTTATACACTGTTTGATTTTGGTAACCTCCATTATTCCCCTTCAATTTGTGAGGCAGAACAAGATGGTTCAAGTTACGGGGTTCTGTTTGAAGGAAAGAAAAAAAAAGGGGGGTGGCAAAAATCAAAAAAGAACAAAAATGGGAGGGGTCCTTCTGGAGGCTATAAATATGGATTTAAGAAAAGGGAAAAAGGAAGAAAAACATAACATACACCAAAAATAAAAATTAAACAAATACCCCAAACGCACCACAGCAATGAAGACAACAATCAAACAATAACCACGATCCCAAAATAAAAACAAAATAACACACAAAAAATTTTTTAAAAATTAAATTTGCTTTTTTTTTTTGCATAGGCACAGTAAATATTGGGGAGATTAGAAAGGGAATTCTCTTGGCCTAAGAGACACAGGGTTTCTCCGCCCTTGAATTATACTGTCATGGGAATAACTCCAGACTTTGTAGATGAACCTTGACTCTCTCCTAAGTCCTTCTGTGGTGCCTGGAAACTTTCCGTTGTCATGGATGATAACTCAGGACTCTGTAACTAGAGATCTTGGTATTTGCGCAGGTCATAGGATGGAGCCTAGGGTGGAGTCTTTCTTTACAGTTCTAGAAGTTCTGTTACATTACTGTTTCAATCAGTCTTCTGTAATTGATGTTCTTGGTTTTTCACCACTCTTAGGATGAAGCCTAGGATGAATCTTTCATTATATGTCCATAAATTCTGTTTGGTTGCGGTTGTCTCAGTCAGACCTCTGGAATTAGAGATCTTGGTTGTTGTACAGATCGTAGGCCAAAGCCTAGATTAGGGTCATTTTTATTGGTTCCAGGATACGATCTGCCCAGCTATGGTTGTCACAGTCATTCTTTTGTAGTAAGTGATCTTGGCTTTTGCATAGGCAAAGGATGACTTGTCTTCTGATTACATCTTGTCATTAGGTGGTGAGGTAAGATAACCTGCTCTTAGATCAAGTTGTTTACATTTCCTCATTGTCAGGTTGTCATATCAAAACTGGCACCTGTTGGTGTCAGAGCAGTATTAAGAATGTCTCAAGAGGGAGTTTGATACCTGGAGCTGTCGCAGAGAATTGTGTCGGTTCTATGTCTGAGGATCTAGGGTTCTGGGTTGGATGATCGCTGTCTAATCACACGGAGTCTAAGTTGAGACCATATGATAAATGTTCAAGGTGTGAGGTGCCCTTGTATTGTAAAATGTCTGAGTTCTTATACCTAATAGATAAGAGCTTGTTTCTATACATAAAATTTCCCCCTTTTTTAGTATGCCTTTGCAAAAAAGAAACGGTGCTATAAAATATATTGCTGGTGCACTTGAGGAGTGAGAGTGTCAGGCTCCATCATCTCTGTGCCCTGATTTTGACCTGAACTTTTATCCACAGCAAGAATTTTTTGTAGGTTTTTGTCAAGCAGAACCAAAATAGATGAAGTCAAGAGAAGAAAACAAAAGCAAGACAAAAAAAATATATATGCATATATATACTCTCACATGCATATATAGAGAGAGAGGGAAAAAAAGTAAAAATGAGTTTAAAAAAGTATTTAAAGGAACTAAGTGATGCCGGAGGCTATTTCACATTTGGGGATAAACAGATTAAGAGGTAGTATTATACAGGTCTTATACAAAAATATAGGCTTCCCCATTATCTTTTGGGATATTTTTGTGGGAAGTGAAATCCAATGCACATTTTTATCACACACCCTGGTCTTGTTGAGTTAAAGAAATGCTTTGTGGCAGAAAGGGCTTTGGTAGAGTTCTTGTACTGGGCGTCTTTCTGGAGCTGCTGTTATCAAGCAACAGTCAACATTTGGGGGAGAGTGAGAAGCAGGACCACAGAGCATGAGTCAGCAGGAGTGTTGGTTGTAGTTTCTTGCCGGGAACAAGATGTGAGTTCATGTCCCTTCGCTTGGGAGCTGAGTGATGGCTTATTGAGGCAGGAAGTCGGTCTTGATATCAAGAACTGCGAGAGAAGCAGGTCACCACCCATCTGTGCCCGAGCATGCTAATCAAGTTTAAGTTTTTAGATAAAATGCCAATAGTAAAGACATTCTTAAAATATTAAATGTCTTTAATATACCATCTATCATTTAGAAAATATTAATATACAGTTACAAATATTATTTTTTCAAGAGTGTCCTATGTATAGAATTATATTTGTAAACACATTAAAATTTTAGTAAATATTAATGAAATAATTTCCATACATTTTATGTTCATTTATCACTGACATTTTATTTGGCATTTAATTGTCAGTGATTAACTTATCTTCATAACTCAATTTGCATCTAAATTAAACTAAAAATAATTTTGTGGTACTGGGGATTGAATTTAGGGCCTTACACACACAACACAAAAGGTCTCCCATTGAGCTATATCAAGACCCAACATAACTCAACTTTTAAGGAGTCAATTAATTTGTTGTACTGTTGAGTCAGAGCATGTTTTATCACAATCTCATGGAATGTATATTGAGCTCAATATACTTTTTTTTTTTTTTTTTGGTTTTTGGATCACACCCAGCAATGCTCAGGGGTTATTCCTGGCTTAGAAATTGCTCCCTGCAAGGTTCGGGGGAACATATGGGACGCTGGTATCTGAACCAATGACCTTTTGCATGAAAGGCAAACACCTTACATCCATGCTATTTCTCTGGCCCCTCAATATACTATCTTATTCATATCTTTGACTTATTAAATAAGTCTTCAAATGAAGAGATAAAATATAATCACATACAATATAGAACAGAGCATCATTTATGTGCCATCAGTCTTAGGATAAATTGTATACTTGTTAGCTGGATAACAGATCCTTTTGTATACATACAACCTAATTTTTTAACAAATTGCTCTTATACATTTTATATGCCAATTACTAAACCTTATACTAACTATGAAATTCCATATTTAATATATAATTTGTAATATTACACTACAATAGATTATAAAATATTTTGCTTATATTGTGCTAGAATTCCTTTTGCAATTTGAAGAGAGATGTAAGTATATTGATTATTTTTGACAAAGTAAAAAATAGAATGTCTTATAAATTACATGCTATGAGGAATATATACCATTTTTTAAAAAAATAAAATAAAAATAAAGGTACCTGATATTAAGAGCACTGGAAAAAATCAGAAAAAATATTTTCTGCTTTTGCATTATTTTTCCAAGCTGATTATAGAATAGGTAGGGTGGTTCTAGTGGGAGATTGAACGCATGGGGTCTCAAACTCAATTTACCTGCAGGCTGCAGGAGGTAAAGTCGAGGTGATCCTTGAGTGCAAAGTCAGTAGAAAGCCTTGAACATTGGGGGGTGTGACCCAAATAACTAAAACAAAACAAAACAAAAAAGGATTCCTCCAGGGCAAGGCCACAAAATGTTGTATGGAGGGCCGTTTGCAGCCCAGGGGCTGCAAGTTTGAGATCCCTCAGTCATTGAAAATACTGTAGTTTCTTGGGCATTTTCAGTAGTTTTCTTAGCACTAAGCCAGGAATGATCACTGAGAGCAATAGATTATAACCCAAGTTATCGCACAAAACACCTTGTGCTCAGGAATATCACCCCACTCCGAGGTGCCACCCCCACATCTTTCAACCTCTTGTGGCCATGGACTGCTGTTCATCCAGAACCAGTTTCTCAAGTAGCGTTGGCTCAGGGACTGATCTCAGCCAGTAGCACTACCCAGCAGCTGCAAGAAATTTCCATCATCATTTTACTGCCAGACATATGACCTAGTTAACTGAAACAATATTTCAGACTCTTTCCACATTGGACTATTTAACAGGTCATAGGGAGATGTATATTTCTTTCTGAATATTTCCTCATTTGTGCTTATTGCAGCAGAAAATATGAGATATGTGTATTGTTTTCTGTTTTGTTTTGATGTGGGGCCACAGCATGGTGCTCAGTGTTTACTCCTGGATCTCCACTCAGAAATCATTCCAGGCAGACTTATGTGACCATTTAAGATGCTGGGAGTTTGGCAGCATGCAAGTCAAATGCCTTACTGACTGTGATATCTATCTGGCCCTTAATATGTGTATTTCTTGGAGAATATAGTTTTGTTGTTTTCCTATGTATTAAGAATTATAGAGCATGATATGGATTAAAGAAAAAATACTACAATCTAGCCATAGTCCTCAGATGTTCCACTTGGGCTTTGTGGCATTATCCTTTTTAATTTTGGCATAGACCCAATAATATGGGGGAATCTTATATAAGAGTGCAGTTTTTGTCTACTAGAGCTAATATCTTCAAATTTATGAAGTTGGTTTGATAAGGCTACAGGTGTGGCTTTTACAATGAACATTTGTCATATTTATTTAAATTAAGCTTTAGTGTCTCTGAGATAGGTCACAAACCCCTGAAATTTGGGCTTATCACCAGAATCAAGGACAGGTTTCATGCCACCCTAACAATAAGGAATCCAGGGACAGGCTTTGAGCCACCCTGGCAATGACTTGCAAACTCAGACATGTTTCGAGATGCACTTGCAATGACACTGGACTTATGAGAGCTTAAAGACCCGAGTGCTAACCCTATGACAGCTACCATTTGAATATCTTTTTGCAGAAACTCTAAGAAATATACTATGGAGTTCTTCAAAGCTTACTTTCTGAAGCCTTCAGTTGGAATGTATAACCAAATACAACCTGGAAAGGCAACCATCTCTAGACTTAAAGTTTTATTTTATTCCCTTGCTTTTATCTTGCCATGCAAAATAGCAGCCACTTTACAGCTTCTATGTGGGGATTCTAACTGAAGCCACATATTAACTTTAGAACATTATTTAATCTAATCTGTTTTATCTCATATTTTCTGCTTTTTTGTCAACAAAAATGGGGGAATTTCTGGGTTACAACTTACCAAAACAGAGATCATCCTTGGTTTTTTTGCCTTTAAAAAAAAACTCCCATGAAGCTATTCATAAAATTTAGTTTAATAACTAAACCATTTTTATGCTTCATTTAGAACTACTCAGATGAATTATTAAAGCACAAACTGTGGGGCCGGCGAGGTGGTGCTAGAGGTAAGGCAAGCGCTAGTCAAGGAAGGACCATGGTTCTATCCCCCACTGTCCCATATGGTCCCCGAAGCAGAGGCAAATTCTGAGCACTTAGCTAGGAGTAACCCCTGAACATCAAACAGGTGTGGCCCAAAAAACCAAAAAAAAAATCACAGACTGTATACGCTAAAAGACTTTACACATTTTATAACCTATATGCTACATATATATATATATACATACATATCTATATAATTTTATATGTAACATTTTGTTAAACTAGATTACAGTGAAAGACTCAAATTAAGTCTTTGGCATGACATAATTAAAAGGATCACACTCTGAGTAGCACAGATCTTAAGCTTTCTTACTTTATTGAAAAAAAATTTTTGTTTAGGCAGAGAGGTGTCAAATACTGGAGTAAGAAAGTATTGATTTCTAGTTTCATATTTTGGCCACAATCTACTTAATCTCTACTTAATACTTTATTCCTAGACCTGTAAAGCTTTTATTATTCATCAAACAGAGGACTATCATATAACTTCATACAATAAATTTATTTCTAAAACAGATATAAATGATATTCTATATCACTTTTAGTTTCTAAAATTTACAACTCACAATATATATCCCCAAAGGCTTACAGTTTTATTAAGAAAATGTATCATCTCTTAAAAGGTAGAAAATAGCAGAAGGTTTATATGAAATACACAATATCTGAGTCAGAATTCTCGAAACTGTTTTAGAATGAAGAGCTTCAAACTGAAAATGAAATATTACCTAAGAAATGAAGGTTAAATAATTTCTAGAGACACAGCAGGGAATACATGGAGTAGAACGATAGCATAAATGCTATCTACCTTGAATAGGCTAAACTTCAATATCAATTTTAAGTTTTTTGTGAAAACAATAAACTATATATTTTTGTAAAATAAACTTCAATATACTTTTATCCTTAATTTAAAATACATGTGTAATAAATTTTATTTTGTAGTCACATCCTAACATAATTTTAGTGTTCAAATAGGGGGCCGGAGTGGTAGCTCAGGGCATAAGGCATCTGCCTTGCACATGCTAGTCTAAGAAGGACTTTGGTTCTATTCCCTGTGTCCCATATGGTTCCCCAAGCCAGGGGAAACTTCTTAGCCCATAGCCAGGAGTAACCCCTGAAGGTCACCGGGTGTGGCCCAAAAACCAAACAAACAATAAAAGAGGATGATAACATTTTAATTGGAGGATAATGATATATAAACTTTTTTTTTTGTTTCTGCTTTAGCTTGTTGATATCTGAGACCATAGTACAGTTTCTATTCCCTTAGATTCACAGACTAAGTTTATACTAAAATATAAACAACATATACTTTTTGGTGACTATAAACAATGCCTACAGTTCAGCTGCTGCAGATTATAGTTGATTACAGCACAGTTGCTATTACTCTGATTTACCTACTGTATTCACCAGAGACTACTCTGTTTATATGTTGGTATGTTTATTGGGAAAAACCCAGTAGTGCTCAACGATTACTATTGGCTCTGCACTCAGAAATCGCTCCTGCCAGACTCAGGGGACACTACAAGATGCTGGGGATTGAATCTGGGCCAGCATGCTAGGTGAATGTCTTACCCACTGTGCTATCACTTTGGCCCCACAAGACTACTTTGCAACCAAGTTTTTTCTAGCCAGTGTTTAGTAATGGCAGCAGGCAAGTTTCAGGGACATACGATGATCTAATAAAACAATGTTCATTGTAAACTTCCTATTTTATGATAGATCCTTTCTTGAAATGCCTCACAGTAAGAAACATTTTATTCACATATTTTATTTTTCTCTCTTACAGGAATAAGCTAGGCATTGCTGTCTGAGAATTTTTATCCGATTTTCTTCTTCCCTCTCTCTTTTATCTATAAAAAAGCTTTTACTCGGTAACTTTCCAATAATCAGATTTGTTGTTTGTCAGATAGTTTTAAGTAGAACTAAAACTCTATATGACTATGAAGTTATAGATTATTCATAGATGTAAAAATTAACTTAATTAACTTAAATTAACTTAACTTTATAGTGAAATAAAGAAAAAACAATGGACTAACTCCTATTATGATGCAAAGTCCTCACAAGGATCAAGATTGTTACAAAAAAGACTGTTCCAATAACATTGTATTCACATACTAGACTATTATTTAAAAATGTGTTCCATACTCACAAGTAATCTGCATAAAATCCAATCACTCAAAATGCTGCTATATAAAAATGATAATTAGATAAATATTAGAAATGATTAGAGATATAAATATAAAATAACTTGTACACTATATGATTAGTAAGATTTAATATTTCAAGGTTTGGGGACTTATAGATAATACAATGGACTTTTAAGTGACTGACCCAGGTTCAATTTCTGGCACTGAATAAATTTCCCTAAGCCCTGCTAGGAGTGTCAAGACCACAGAGCCGGGAATAAGCCCTCAAAAAAGCTAGGGATGGTCCAACAACCAAAACAACAAGAAAAGACAATTCAATATTCCATTAAGCATTTATTGCTTCCCTTTTTCCATATGATTTTTACTTTAGTTATATGAGGACCCAAAACTGCCATGTATAATTGAATTGTCTTTCACATATATAGCAATAGATTGCCACACTTTAACTTTATAACCCTGCACTAATTCAGGAACTAATATGATTATCAAGCATTTGAAATGCGGCTATTAGAAATTGAAATAAACTGTAAGTATATGACACGGAAATAAAAAGCAAGCATAAAACAACAGAGCAAAAACCACTAACTGATAAATGCTTGACACTCTAGACAAAATAGTCTTTTTCTGAGAATTGTGGCACAGATTTCCTCAGCAAACCATGGATTCCCCTTGGGAAAGTAGAGAAGTGAAAGGAGGAAGTACTCAACCACTGGCCTTTTTTGTGACCAAGAAGAGGAGAAAGAACAAGAGACCCCAGTGCTCTGTCATTTAGATTGATCCTTGGAACAGAAATTGGAGACCAGGTCATGGAGATGGAACCCTGAGAGAGTAGTTAATGTACTCATCTAAGAAATCCCAGAGGCTAACACCACCTTCAAACTCTGCCACCAGAGGTGAAATCCCTCTCCCCTCTCCCACTTTCTACCAGAAAGCCAGGAGCTAGTCTCCAGTAGACTCTGAACCTGTTGCTCCTAATTTTAAACTTCCCACATGCATAACTGTGAGCAAAATATAGTTTGCATCCTGCTGTGTGGTCTTTCTTATTGCCACTCAATTAGAAGCAAAGATCTTTACCACTTTAAGTGACTAAGTGTATAGCTGTCTGACACTGTTCTTAGGGTTCAGTACGAAGTGTGGTTCAAAGAAAAAAGAAACAAAGGACATATTTAGTTTTAGAATTAAAAGTAATGACAGAGGCCATAGCACAGTGGATAGAGCATTTGCCTTGCACATGCCTAACCCAAGTTCAATCTTCAAAATTCTATATGGTCCTCCGAGCCTGCTGTGAATAATTTTTGAACACAGCGTGGAATAACCCTTATTACCACCAGGTGTGGCCCCCCTCCCCCAAAAAGGTACAAAATGGTTTGCCAAAGAAAGAAATGCCTTCAAAAGTCATTGTGTAGGTTAAGCTTCTGCAACTTAGAAACATGAGACATAAAAAGACCTCAGCATAGTCTGAGATTTGATGTTTTACATCCAGTTTATAGTTAGTTTTGTGTCAAGAGCTCTCAGTCTCAGCAGCATGATGAAAGATGGTGAAGGTGAACCAAACCCCAAACTGAAAAGGACAAATTTCCACCAGCAAAGCAAAGTATGAACTATTTGTTCATTCTAGACTCCAGTTCACTTGTGAGACAATAAAGATCTATTGGAAAAATCTGACAAGAAATATGGCCCAGGTGGTAAATTCTGCATAAATACATGGAATTTCCTGGTTTACTAGACAAGTAACTGAAGACACTTGGTCAGGCTTCAGAGTCCAGAGAGTAAAGGAGATCTCTGGCTTTCTTATAGAATAAGGCTTAGAGCCCTGGAACTAGAAGAAAAGGCAGGAAATAGGAGGACAATATGCACAGGAAGCTTGGAGCTCAGAAGGACTGAGACCACCTTGGCCCCTAAATAGTAGTAGTAGTAGTAGTAATAGTAGGGTGAATAGGGCCTATGGTTTCCATGGTGATGCAGTTCGCTACCCCGCCCAGTGGCCCCTGTGACGTCAGTGATCTATGATGTCACGGAGCCTATATAAGCAGAGCCTGTGGGTTCTAGGCTCATTTGCCTTTGTCAAACTTTTTTTAGAAAAATGTGGGATATATTTCCTTTATCCAGTACCGTTGAACAAACCAACTGGTTTGTGATTCTAGCCACTTATCTTGGCGCCCTCTTAGTTCACTGCGCTGTTCCATAGGATCCAACATCACGTAAGCACACAGGGAGAGTTCTTGGGTGATTAGTAACATTAGTAACATTACTAACACCAGAGAAACACAGAGACTGGGAGTCTGAAAGCAGAGTAGAATAGTACTCTCTCACAGACTATGAGACAGGGATATGGGGTTATGGGAAAGCCAAGTTCAACTCAAGTGCAAGACTATTTGGGTGTTGTGGATGGGTATGAGATAAGATCATCACAGGCAGTACTGCTGGAGAACTGGCTATTTCTTTGGAGTCTCAGCTCTGCAGAACACAAGGTCCAGTCTCTTGGGGTTCAATATTGTCGAGCTTCTAGGACAGTGCAGATGAGTCTGAGAATGTCTCAGTAGAGGGGTAGGTGTGCTCCTTAACGAAGTACATGGATCAGGACCAGGATCTTGTCCTATGTGTTTCCTTGTTATAACTACTGGCCCAAAGAGTCAGTGCCTCACTCTAAGGAGAATCTAAAGGTTTTAGTACCTTTGTAAATAACCATGGAAGAAACCTGACCCTGAGTTCGTCCTTCGCTGCTCAGAGGAGACCTCTCGGCTCTTTATTCACCTCACTTTTCTTTTTCTTCTAAGCAATGGAGTGAAGCCAGAAAGAGAGGCACATTACTGAGGGATAAGGAGTCGGTTTCTGAGTCTTCCCAGGAGGACCCTCTTCTCTTGCCATCAAGTCCCAGGCCATGAACTGTGAGAAGGTCACTGTAGATACCATCCTGCAGAATAACCCAGGCCCGGAAAGGACTGGCCGGTGGGAGGAAAGACATCTTCAGGGATTTGCAGGGAGTCCCACTGGCCCTGCCCTGGCCATGAAGGGTAAACAGGGCAGTGACTGCTGCCCTCAGTGGGGCGCGGGGGTTAACAGGTAACTTGCCTCTAATTTGGTCACATTCCCTGAAAGATCTGTGTCCTTGGGGGTCTCTGGGTGGGATTGGGGACCCTGGAAGTTGGTCAGGCCTGTGCCTGAAACAGGGGCCTCAGAGGGTGATTATGTGATTGGGAGGACACTGGGGGCTCAGACAGCTGGCTGGGGTCACCCTGGATTCATGAGAAGCTCTGCTGCTGCCCCCTGATGTGCACCCACCTCCCTGCAGAGAAGACCATGTGTGGAAGAAGAGGAGAGAAACAGAATAAGTTTAGGCACCTGATGAATATATAACTAACTATTCACCTGCAGCAATTCAGGGCCTAGGGCTGCCTGTCCTACACTGAGTAGGGGAGCCATAGAAACGGGGTGTAGGGAACTGGGGCAGAAGAAGTTTTGTAACATTCTGGACCTGAACTGGGAAGGTCCCCTTTCCTCTCCCCTCTTGCGACATCCTTGTGCTCTGTCTGTGTCCTCTGTAGAGTCCTGGGCAGGTGAGCAAACTCCACTTGCACCGGGCACCAACTCCTGGCAAGTCCACAAGACGAGGCTGCTCCCCTCCCTCCTCGATCCTGTCCTGGACAGCCCATCTGGGACAAAAACAGCCTGTTCCCTCAAGGTCATCTGCATCCATGGCCCTTCCCCTTAGGGAAGTCCTCCCTTCGCTGCCTCTGCCGCCCCCTCACCAACCAATCCCCCCCACACCACACCACCACCACCACT
>PVKC010022815.1:0-17519 GCA_004027635.1 Crocidura indochinensis
CTTGTGGGGATGCACACTAGTTTCACTTTTCGGCTACCTACCATTCTTTCACATCATTTTATTTATTAATATATTTAAAATAATTTTGAAATTGCAAATATGTTTGCAGTTAGGCTTCCGTCATAAAAAGAACAGTGCCCATCACCTGTGCAACATTCCATTTCTTTTTGTGGAACTCATAGATATATGGCTGTGGTGTGGTCAGAAATTGCTTTTCAAAGGAATCATGACTGCTGGGAACAAACCACAGAACTGACAAATTCATGCTTAGTACATGTAGGAAACAGGATTTGAACTCATTATCATATACTTGCAAGACAGGCAATCTTAGCCCTTGCACTATTCCTTAGGTTCTAGTATTATTTTTTTGATTGATTGATTGATTGATAGTTTTGGTTTTGGAGCCACACCCAGTCACAATCAGAGGTTACTCCTGGCTATGTGTTCAGAAATTGTTCCTAGCTTGGGGGACCATATGGGACACCAGGAGATCGAACTGCCATTCGTTCTAGGTCAACTTGCGCAAGGTAAATGCCCTACCGCTTGTGCCACCGCTCCGTCCCCTTAGTATTATTTTCTTATTCTGAATATTTTAAAATATAATTTACCTGCTTTTATCCCTTAAGAAAAAGAAAAAATATTTTAATAATATCTTTATTTGGGGCCGGAGAGATAGCATGGACGTAAGGATTTTGACTTGCATGTAGAAGGTCAGTGGTTCAAATCTGAGCATAGATTTCTGAGCATAGAACCAGAAGTAACCCCTGAGAGCTGACTCAAAAGTCAATAATAATAATAATAATAATAATAATAATAATAATAATATAATATCTTTATTTAAGCACCATAATTACAAACATGATTATAGTTGGTTTCAGTCATAAAAAGAACACCCTCCCTTCCCCAGTGCAACATTTCCATCATCAATGTCCTCCATCTCCATCATCACTCACTCCCTAACTGTATTCAAGATGGGCATGCTACTTCTCTCACTCACAAACATTGTCATTATAGTTGTTAGTGTAGTCATTTCTCTAACTGCATTCACCACTCTTTGTGGTGAGCTTCATATGGTGGGGCAGTCTATTATTTATTCTTGTGCCTTGAAAGATTCACCAAGACTCTATTCTAAGATCCCAATATAGAAGTTTCTATGATGAAACAATGGGGTAATTTGAACCACCATGTATTCTTCCCTCAAATTTGAATTTGGGTCTGATGATATTATTCAGCAGATAAGGTGTTTCTCTACATGAAATCAAACCAGATTTTATTCTGTGCCACATAGAGTTCCTTAAAACCACCAGGAATAATTCCAGAGAACAGAGACAGGAGTATACCTTGCGTATTACAAGGTATATATGTCTTCCCATGTCCAACCCCCTAAAAATACTATTTAAAATCAATGAAATCTGAACATGCAAGACTAGCAACGTAATTCTTCTGAGGGCAGAAATCACTGGAAAGTTTTTGAGAAATACAGAAATCTCACTTCCAGGAACTGATATAATTGTCCTCAGTGAGATTTGATGAATATTTTAAACATTTCCCAGGTAATCTGAAGCATATTTTTAGCTTTTGATACAAGTATAAGTAAGAAAAATTTGAATTTTGTGGAAGATTAATTTTCATGTACCACACTTTTCTTACAACTCCATAACAACCAAATGAAGTGCATTCTTTCACCCTATGTGTAAGAATTTAATACTTAAAAGATCTATCAGAAATAGTACCAAAGTATAAGATGAATAGAAATTAGGCTTTTAGAATACATATATAATTATAAAATCATGAGACTGAATTGTTACAAATGTGAATATTATGTTATCAGAAAGCAAACCATTTTTATGATTGTCTGAGATTTTTTTATTCTACTCATGCAGTTATCTATTATTTTAGCCAAGATTAATATTTAGCATTTGGTGGCATAATATTGCAATTTTAATGCACGCAGAACAAATTCCATCAGATGTTATTTTAAATTCTGGAATATATTGATCTTTAATACATATCATGTGATATTTAACAGTATTGATTACTCTTAGACTTAGGGCCCAGTAGGACCTTTAAACTCACTTACGGATTTGGAATCTTTTAAGCTTTAAAGAGTCACAGGATATAAATAATATAATCCCTTCTTAGATTTTAATGTTCCCATTATTATATTTTATTCTTTCCCTTTAAACATAGCACATATTTGGAAATATTACTTTTTACATTTTATATATTTCGTCTGAGTACTATTTAAATGGTCTTTTTGTTTTAGAGGGCAATTGCTTTACACTCAGTAAATTAAAAAAACTCAGGAATTAGCTGAAATATTAAACTATGTACACCTTAATAACTATTTTTATGCCTCCTATTTTAACTCTACTGCAAGGAGAGGCAAAGCTAGAAAAAATATTTAGTTTCTCTGCCTAATTTTATTTTCAATTATCTTGTCTTAGTTGAAAGCAAAACAGCACATGTGCTAAGACTTCTTGCAGCTGTTGTCTTCATTTTGAAGCTGATTCTGGTTCTATTTCTCGGTGGATTTGTCCAGTTCTCCACGTTATCTAAACTCACCCTTTATCCCTCCTTGCTCATTTGTCTGGAATAGCACATAGAAGTTTAAAAAATTATATGTTTGCAATATGGCATTCTCTTACTATGCTATTGAAAGATTTGGATAGGTGAGGAATTTGGCATCTTAAAAATCTCAAATTTCTGGACCCTGAACAATAGCAGGTACAGTGTTTGCCTTGCACGTGACCTACTTGGGTTCAATCCTTGGCATCCCAATTGGACCCCTTAATCTGCCAGGAATCATTTCTAAGCCTGAGCCAGAAGCATGCCCTGAATCCCACCCGGTGTGGCACACAACTAAAAACAAATAAATAAACTCTCTAATTTCTCTTTTGGAGGTACGGGGTTTCAGCACAAGTCAGTCCCAGAAATGTTATTCCAACCTGGCAAACTGGCTAGACTATACAATGCTAAGGCTTAGCAATGCAATGACATTTGGGCTCATTGTGGTAGAGGCTATCAGGTGTACTCCAGTAGTTCCTGAGATAAAACCTAAATTAGGTGGTACAATGGATTCAATAGAATCAAAACCTCATAGACACAAGCCTAAGTTCAAATTGTATCGCTGATTTTTAAGAAAATCACCAGTTTTCTTATAGTAAGTCATTGAATTATCTATTACTTTCCTATTCATTACAAACTATACAGTGTGACTTTAGCATTTACTCTGGAAATTTGATGTAAGAAGAAAGCTCATAATTAATCAACTCATATACGTTTTACATATATTATATTTATAATATGAGTAGAAATGGGCATGAAATATCTTCAAGGCATTCATTTACTTAATTTTAAATTAGTCTGATTATATTTAACCCAGGCCAATTAAAGGGTTTATTTCATATTGATTGCAATGAAATGTCCACATATTACATACAATGTATATAATAGCAAATTTTGGTTATAGGTTATTGAAAATTATTTTCATTGAACATATAAACCTTTCTCCTTTGATTCCACCAGGTGTGATTTCTGAGCTATGTATGATGTGTGAGTACCAAAGAAACAGTTCCAGCTGCCAATAGCTGACTAAGATACAGAGTCATGGTTGTTCATAAATTTTATCTAGTTCATACAGATCTTTTTCTCAAAACTTTTAGAATACCTTCTAGCTTCTAGGGCTTTCAAAATAGTAGTACTCTATTACTTCATTTAACTAGACTTACAACAGTTCTCAATAATTCTCCAATTAACTTCTTCCACGCAAAAACAATGCACTAAAATTGCAACACGTTATTTTCTTTCTTTTCTCTATTTCAGATTATTTTGCAGGCATTAGACTATTCAATGAGAATATCTTTTACTCTAACATTCTTTTATTTAAACACCACGATTACAAAGTTATTCATAATGGAGTTTCAAACTTGTAACATGGCTCCCTTCACCAATGTCCCTGGTTTCCTCTCTTCCTTCCCAATACCTGCCTCTAGGGCAAGCATTTTGCTTCTCTCTCTCTCTCTCTCTCTCTCTCTCTCTCTCTCTCTCTCTCTCTCTCTCTCTCTCTCTCTCTCTCTCCTCTCTGTGTCTCTCTGTGTCTCTCTCTCCTCTCTCTGTCTGTCTGTCTCTCTCTCCTCTCTCTGTCTCTCTCTCTTCTCTCTCTCTCTGTGTGTCTCTCACTCTCATCTCCCCGCTATGGTTTGCCCCATTGTTAATGAAGGGATACTGTGCATATCATTTTATCTCCATCCAGCATATAATTATTGATCTGAGTAATCAATTCCAATTGTCAGTGCCATAGTCAAGTGTCTTTGCAGTAACTACACTGCTCCACAATTTGTGGCAAGCTTTCTATGTGAATATGAATCTTGAGAGTAAAAAAAAATGAATTCAATAATATCTATATTTGCAAAGACCTGCTCATTCTTAAAAAAAAGTTTGCTTCTGAACTTTACATATGTGAAATGTTTAGGACTTTTTTTCCATAGTAGTTTTTATTTTAATATGTTGGCATTTTTTGATGCACCTCTATCTAATTAAATGCTGGGGGCTGGGGCCCGGGAGATAGCATGGAGGTAAGGCATTTGCCTTTCATGCAAGAGATCATTGGTTTGAATCCGGGTGCCCCATATGGTCCACCATGCCTGCCAGGAGCAATTTCTGAGCATGGAGCCAGGAGTAACCCCTGAGCACTGCCGGTTGTGACTCAAAAAACCAAAAAAAAAAAAAAATGCTGGGGGAAGTGATTTATCAAATACTGTAGTTTGAAAGTTAAAAGAGACACTTCTGCACATGGGTGTCGCCAGCCCATGTGCATGGTGTCTGCATAAACATGTTGTCTTCCATATCTCCTCTTAAGAAGTGTAATTTCAGGGCCAGAGAGATAGCATAGAGGTAAGGCATTTGTCTTGCATGCACAAGGTCGGTAGTTTGTTTTTTTGTTTTTTGGTTTTTTTTTTTTTTTGGTCTCACCCGGCAGTGCTCAGGGGTTACTCCTGGCTCCATGCTCAGAAATTGCTCCTGGCAGGCACAGGGATATGGGGCACCGGGATTCAAACCGATGACCTTTTGCATGAAAGGCAAACGCCTTAACTCCATGCTATCTCCCAGGCCCCAAGGTCGGTAGTTTGAATCCCTGCAACCCATATGGTCCCCTGTGCCTGCCAGGAGCAATTTCTGAGCATAGAGACAAGAATAACCCCTGAGTGCTGCCGGGTGTGACCCAAAAACAAAAACAAAAAAATAAAAGAAAAACAAAAAACAAAAAAGTGTACTTTCAGACTTTAACTCTGAAAAGTGTACTATGTACCAGGGCTTTCTTTTTATTTATTTATTTATTATTTATTTATTTATTTTTTAGCAGGACTTTCTGCCTTTGGAGAAGTATGAATTTTCCCTTAAGCATTTTTCTCTCTCTCTTACCCTCTCCCTCCACTTCCTCCGTACCTCCAAATAAAATTTGATTTTACTCCAACAACAAAAAACAGAGACACTTATATCTTTGTGGTTCATAATTAAACATGCACTCAAGAATGCAGCTATGGTTGAATAACCCAGAAGTGACTTATCAGGCATAGAAGAGTAGTCAACCGTAGAGAGGAACACACCCATTAACTGTAAAGAAAAAGTAAAGTGGATCATTTTTTAATTATATGTAAATGTAATGAAAATTAGGGGAAAGGGAGACAATAAATAGTATTTGCGTAACATTTAACAAATAGCAAAAACTAAAATATTAGCTATTTATTTTCATACACCAGTTTTAAAAAAGCAATTGAGTTACATTGTCTTACCAAAGTTGGATTGATACTATTTCAAATCATTTGATCGTTTATCCTTTGAATAATTGAGCCAATCAAATATGTGATAATATCTAGTGAAGGTAAAAAGTATATTGATGTCTATACATTTTTAAATGCCCATACATTTTTAAAACTAAGTCCAAATCTAAGATTTCATTCTAAATTTTGCTTTAAATCTATTTATATTAATTCTTCCTTATGAAAATAACCTCACAAACAGGGACAAAATATTTTGACATAAGACATATTATCTCCTAGACTTTAGCAAGAACTCTGTCACTCAAAATAATGTTTTTAATTTATTGGGATATTCAACCATTATCAATAAGCTGTCAAAAGGAGATGATGTGACTTTTTAAAGCTTACGTTAATTATACGTGAGGATTATTTTTCTGCAGGAAATTAAACAAAAACCACCAAAAATATCTTAAATTTCATAATGAGTTGTTTTTGTTTCCTTTCCACATATGACCCTCATCTTTTTAATTTTTATAACTGGAATAAAAATCTCTGATCACTGAAATAGCTTTTAATATAGAAGACTATATCTTTGATGAAGAGCCAAACAACAATTAGCATGTTTGATATATTTTATATATGTTCAAAATTTATATGAGATCAAACTGATGATTATTGTTAAAAAAAAACAATCCTTTAGGAAGAAACTGATATAACTTACAATCTCATTTTAGATTAATCAAGTTCAAGTTGCTATAAAAAGTGATAATATGAAAGAAAATAGTGACTTTAAATACATATATAATCTTAATCAAGTGCCTCTTGATAAATCTTTAAATTAAATTAAACTATAAAATTCACTGTTGACAACTTATCCTTGAAAATATATGTCAATTAACTTTGTATTGGCTGAATTTGGACCAGGATTTTATCTTTTTATTTTTTCTCTCAAATTTATTTATTTTTAAAATTTTTATTTAAGAACCATGATTACAAGCATATTCGTAATTGGATTTCAGTTATAAACAAGTACCCCCCTCCATCAGTGCACCATTCCACCACCAATGCTCCCAAGTTCATCTGCCCCTGCCTGTATTGCGACAGTCATTCTAGTTCTCTCATTCTTTAACATTGTCATGCTAGCTGTTAGTGTAGTTATCTGCCTAACAGCGTTCACCACTCTTTGTGGTGAGCTTTATATTGTGAGCCGGTCCTTCTAGCCCTCCCAGTCCTGAACTCTATTGTCTCTGGGCCTTATTACAGTATTGCCTTTAATTTTTCTTAAAACCCATAGATGAGTGAAACTATTCTGTGTCTATCTCTCTCCCTCTGACTTATTTCACTCAGCATAATAGATTCCATGTACATCAATGTATAGGAAAATTTCATGAATTCATCTCTCCTGATGGCTGCATAATATTCCATTGTGTATATGTACCAGTTTCTTTAGCCATTCATCTGTTGAAGGGCATCTTGGTTGTTTCCAGTGTCTGGCTATTGTAAATAGTGCTGCAGTGAATATCGGTGTGAAGAAGGAATTTTTGTGTTGTATTTTTGTGTTCTTAGGGTATATCCCTAGGAGTGGTATAGCAGGATCATATGGGAGCTCAATTTCCAGCTTTTGGGGGAATCTCCATATCGCTTTCCATAGAAGTTGGACTACACGGCATTTCCACCAGCAGTGAATAAGAGTTCCTTTCTCTCTACATCCCCGCCAGCACTGACTGTTCTCATTCTTTGTGATGTGCGCCAATCTCTGTGGCATGAGACAGCACCTCATAGTTGTTTTGATTTGCGTCAACCTGATGATTAGTGATGTGGTGCATTTTTTCATATGCCTTTTGGCCATTTGTATTTCTTTTTTATCAAAGTGTTTGTTCATTTCTTCTCCCTATTTTCTGACACTTTAATATCCCGCATTCAGAAAATATTAGCCCTCATTACAAATATTATATCTATCATTTGATAGAATTTTCTTCTGATTTTTATCATAATTATATTATATATTCATAGAGCATAAATTTCCTCTACTAATTGTTTCTTTTTCTGATATTTTAGATTCTCCAGGCTTCCAACATGATCATTTCTTTCTTTCTTTTTTATAAATTATTTAGGTTGGGGCCAGAGCTGTAGCACAACGATAAGACATTTGCCTTGCATGCTGCTGATATAGGACAGACCCGATTGGATCCCCGGCAACCCATATGGTCCCTATAGCCTACCAGGAATGATTTCTGAGGGCAGAGCCAGAAGTAAACCCTGAGCACCACTTGATGGGTGTGGCCCATAAAGCAATAACAAAAACAAAAGAAAAAGGGAAATAAAACAAACCGTAGGTAAGCACCATGGTTACAAGGTTGTTACAATTCAGTTGGGTTTTTCTTATTTTCATAATTGCAAAGTTGCTGATGATTGAGTTTCAGTCATGCAATGCCCCCAGTTTCCTTTCTGCCCTCCTGCCTACCTGCCTTTGAAACGGAAATTTTTCTCTTTTCTCTCTCTCTCTCTCTCCACATCCTTCCTTTCCTCCCTTTCTTCCTCCCTTCCACTCTCTCTTCTCCCTCTCCTCTCTCTCCTCTCTATCTCTCTTCCCCATCCTTTCTGTTTTCTTTTCCGCACTGTGTTTTGCAATATTGTTGCTAAAAGGATATCACGCCTATCACTTTATCTCCTTTCAGCAAGCAGTTCTTGTCCAGAGTGGTCATTTCCAATTATCATTTTCACTGTGGTTCCTTTAGTATTCTAACTGTACATCCCTACTGTTTGTGGCAAGCTTACAGCCATGGACTGGTTCTCCTAACCCTTGTCTCTGTTGTCTCTGGATATTAATACTATACTATCCTTTTTTTTCTTATATCCCCCAAAAGTTGCTCATTTTATTATCATATTTTTTCAATTTATTTGAGGGATGGATCACACCCCTGGCGGCTCTCGGGGGTTAATCTTGGCTCTGCACTCAGAAATCACTCCTGGCAGACTAGGGTGATCATATGGAATGCTGGGAATCAAACCAGCGTCCTCCTGAAGTTGGCTGAGTGCAAGGCAAATGAACTGTGCTATTGCTCCAGCCCCAAATGTTGCTCATTTTTCAATCTATTTTTCTTCATCTTCCTTATTGCTTTCTTTCAATGACTGCATTAATTAATAAAAGTATTTTCTGTTTCATTTTTTTGAACCCACATCTAGTGTGTTCAGAAGGGTTACTCCTGAATTCAGAGAGGTTCTCCTGAGGGATGATTCCTGGTGATATTCTGGTGAGCATATGGGAAGACAGGGATCAAACTCACTTGGGCTGGCCAACGGCAAGGTCAATGGCCTCTCTGTTCTTTCTTTTTCTTTTTTACGGAAGGTGGGGTTGGGTTTTTGGGTCACACCCGGCTGTGCTCAGGGGTTACTCCTGGCTCTATGCTCAGAAATAGTTCCTGGCAGACTTAGGGGAGCATGAGATGCGATTTGAACCACCATTCTTCTGCATGCAAGCTAACATCCTACCTCCATGCCATCTCTTAGGCCCCCACAGTCAATGCCCTATCATTCTATCCCTCTGGTCCCAATTGAAGTCATTATTGTTTATAGTCATGAGAGTAGAGAATTCCAGAATCTAAAGAGCATTTTGAAGAAATTAGCAATTTCAGAGTTATAAGTTATCTCTAGGTTATAAGATGAATAAGAGAAATAAGCCAAGAATCTTTGAGAAATGTTTATAATGAAAGAATGATATAAAATGTTTATAGAGCCAAATTCTGTTTCACATAGTTATTTTTTGAAAAGGATTCCCAAGTGTTACTTATAAGCCTGGGTCTCACTGGGGATTTTCAGCTAAATAGGTTGCACTTCAGTCGCTCAGGCCTGGGCATGTTGGAGATTATTCTGGATCTGTCCCAGTGGTACTGGGGGTCTCCAACGATGTATCCCTGAGGTGCTGGAAATTGAACATGGGTTGAGTGAATGTTACACTTGTGCCCTGGCTACTATAATCTCTCCCAGTAACACTGTCCTTTAACATGGCAATATTGTTTTATCTGGTTTAAACAACACTCTTCTCCATACAGAGATATTAACAGGTATTGCAAAATAACATTAAAATGCTGATTCACAGACCCTATCATAAGGCTTCATACTCAGAACTAGAAATTTGGTTTTTTTATTTTTGTTGCTTTTTTTTTGGGGGGGGGTCACACCCGGCAGTGCTCAGGGGTTACTCCTGGCTCCATGCTCAGAAATTGCTCCTGGCAGGCACGGGGGACCATATGGGGCACCGGGATTCGAACTGATGACCTTTTGCATGAAAGGCAAACGCCTTACCTCCATACTATCTCCCGGGCTCCCAGAACTAGAAATTTGAATTTTTACAATCTATGTTATTTTAATACGAAAAGCTAGGTTCCGAAGAAATCTTGAAAGATATTGCTGGCGTGAGAGCAATCATACTTTTACACCGGAGTGGTAAATAAACTTTGACTTAACTATGTGGTTAAATTATGGTCCCCTGATCTTTCCAGGAGCTATTTTTGAGCTCAGAGCCAAGAATAACCCTTGAGTGTTGCCAGGTGTGGACCCCAAAATAAATAAATTAAATAAATAAATAAATAAATAAAGATATAGTAGAAAAAGAAAATAAATTTTGGAATAAAGAAGCAAAAGCTAAACAAGAAAATAAATTTCTGAGATAGATTAATTCTGAATTAATCAACAATAATATCAAAGCTAGATCATTTAAATCCATGGTTGGTCTTATATACTAAAATAGAAGTGTATTGAATCCTATTACTTACTAATTATATAGGTTCTTTATTAATTAAAATTATTTGAAAATAGAAAAATTGAGTGCTATGCATACTATTGGATTTAATTTTCTAAATAATTTTGTCGTGATAGGATGATAATGTGATATTAGTTAGCTTAATATCTATTTTATGTTAGATTTAGCTTTACTAAGCAGAACCAATAATTACTTTTATTAAAAATAATGACTCAATGTAAATGGTCTTTTTTTTTTTCAAAATATAAATTTTACCTCTGAGTCTGTCTGTCTAAACTATTAAACTGGTTACACTTGGAGTCATCTATAATACAGTTTTAACAATTACTAAGGAAATATAAATTATCTAATTGCTAAGTATCATCATTCTATATGTTTGATACAAAATCTATTTTCATGTTTTTATTTTTTAAATTAAATTTTCAGATTAGGCAATTTAGGAAAAATTAAATTACCACCCTCAATGTGTTCCATCCTTAAAATTTAGATACATAACCTTGTCTTTCAAAATTTGCACCCTTTTGTACTTTCTAGTCTGAAGATAAGTAGTAAGATTTAAAAAATAGAAGGATTTAGGCCGGATAAATAGCATGGAGGTAAGATGTTTGTCTTTCATGCAGAAAGTCATTGGTTCAAATCCCAGCATCCCATATGGTCCTCAATGCCTACCAGGAGTGATTTCTGAGTGTGGAGCCAGGAATAACCCTTGAGCACTGCCGGTTGCGATCCCCCCCCAAATAATAAGTATTTATCTTTAATAATTCCATAAAAATAGATCTACAATATCATGTTATACATCATTAATATAATAAAAATTTAGGAGCCAGAGCAATAGCACAGACCCATGACCCATGACCGACCTTGGTTTGATCCCCTGCACCCCATATGGTCCCCTGAGCTAGGAGTGATTTCTAAGTGCATATCCAGGAGTAACTTCTGAGCTTCACAGTGTGTGGCCCAAAAAGCAAAAAGAAAATTATATTAATAAATATTTTAGCTTAATCTGAATATTAAGGCAGCAATCAACATGTATTTTTATCCCAATAATTGATAAAAAAAAATAGAAGTTGAATAGGGGAAAGAGTGATGTCAGTAAAATTGTTGGTAATTTAGTCCAGACAGATTAAGATTTTCCCAATTTTTTTCAAGTGGCATCAAATAATTTGTTTATGATTTGATTGTTCACAGAACATTTTCATCTGCATTCTTTCATAGAGGACCACAGCATTTCTCCCTGAGGAAAATTATCATAATGTCACGCAATTTTAGAGATAAAAATGAAATTTGCACCGAAGGGACTCGGTGTCAGAGAAATTAACTCACATCTAAGCCTAGCTTGCATCCAGCTCCTTCATGTTCTTTCAGAGGCAAAGCTTATGCTCTTTCCTGCAGCATCAGAGTCTTGACAGTCAGAACACATCCCAAAGACTCTAGATGCCCGAGAAAAGAGGAAGAAGGTCAAAGCAGTTCAAAACATGGGGGTTGAAGTTCACCTCAAATACAAACTTTACCAGCTTTATATTATTGTCTGGGGAGCAGCATGCAACAATGGCTTAGAATTCAAGGAAAGTCCTTTTCTTTCAGCTCTTGTCATGGGCACGATAGGTGGCCCCTGTTGCTTTTGAGTAATAATTCTATTTCATCTCTACCTGATTAAGTCTAACTTTCTTCTTTAAAAACTGTGCTGAGATCAACTCGGGATGTATTTTCAAAGACTTGAGGCTAGAAAGCAAGCAGACGTGTTCAAGGATGCAAACATGAATTCAAACCTATTTCTAATTTTGTTTTTTGATTTTTTTGTTTTGTTTTGTTTTTTGTTTGCAGTGCCAGGAGTTGAACCAGGTCTCCTACAGGCAATCTGTGCAACTCTATTATCTCCAGTATTGGTCTCTAATTAATAATTATAATATTTAGTAGGATAGTAATCAGCGCATCCTGGCACTGTATTCTTCAATGGGGTTACAAGGAAAAGAGATTCTGATCTTCTAATACTAAATCTCTGGTTGGAGAGAAAAGCATGAACAATGCAATACAATAATAATTTTAACAAAAGCCAAATCCAGCTCTGGGAGTGTGGCAGAATGTTCATTAAACAAATCTTGCAAAAAATATTTTGAAATGATTGTCTCATTGCAATTCATTTTCACATACCCCTAGTCATGGACAGTCTGCATGTGTGCAAGCATATATGTAGCATAAAACTTTATTCTTTTGGATTTTCTACCTATTAGGGAGGGGCATTCTTCTAGTATTTCCTAGAATAAAGCTCTGGGGATAACTCCTGTGATACTTGACCAATCACGAATAGTTCAGTGCTAAAGTGTGTCTGAGGATGTGCTACCACTGGGATCCCCTGATGCTTAGGGACTATGAGAGCCTTATTTGGCTGTTCTGAAAGAAGTTGGAGACCATGAAATTCTAGAGTTCAAAATCAGTGGGGTTTACAAGGTTAGTGTGCACTCTAACTGTAGTATTACCCCCTTATTCCTGGATTTCTATTTGTCTTGTGAACAAAATGAAACTACAAAGTATATTCAAAAAATTAAAACATCACTGAGGATGGCAATTAATATCATGTTGACAAGGGTCTGGAATGATAGTACAGTGGGTAAGGCATTAGACTTGTGCATACAAACTAGGGTTCTATCCTTGGCATCCCATATGGTACCCTTAACACCTCCAGGACAAACTCCTGAACAGAGAGCCAAGAATAAACCCTAGGCATCACTGTATGTGATGCCCGAAAGCAAATAAACAAAACAACAACAAAAAGCATCATTGACTCTAATTGGAACATGTCATTGTATACAAATGATATCTGACTATATAAATTTATAGGGATCTTGACAAGTCATGGTGATAATGACACTCTTAGCATACTGGGTAAATTAATTAAAATATGCTTTCAATTTTAACTGAACAGATGTTTTGTTTCTAAGTTATAAACCATCTCTTAAAACATTAGAATCACTAGAATGCCAAAACTACTCAAAATTTTTCCAAGCTTAAAGTTATTTTAAAACTCTAAATTAACTAGTAAAATAAAGGCTTTTCTGTCAATATGACCAGCATCTATAAATCTCTTTGTTGAAAATCATGGTAGGGGACAGAGCAATAGCGCAACAGTAGAGCATTTGTCTTACATGTGGCTGATCCAGGACAAACCTTGGTTCAATGCCCAGCGTCCCATATAGTCCCCCAGGACAGAAGCCATCTCTGATCGCATACCCAGGAGTAACCCCTGAATGTCGCAAAACAAAACAAAATAATGTAAAAGAAAATGATGGTCATCCAAATACCTATGCTTTTTGCTGTGTTTTATGGGTAAACAAATCGTATATGTTGAATAAAATTCCAGCTAGAGCCAAGTTGGTTATTAAATTTATGCAAGGGTCCAAAGAGGTGACACTGATTGTGCCTTGCAATCTTAGAGACACCGCAGCCCTCCTGGACTTGCTGGTAGCTTTCAGGGTCACAACTTTAGTGCTCAAGGAAACCAGTATTGCTCTTCACATAATGCTCATGATCCCTAAGTCTACCTCTAGCAATTTCTCTAAGTCTCTATGCAGTATCAAGAATTATAATATTTTTTTGAGAAAAGCATACCCAATTGTGTTCATAGTTCACTCCCGGAATTGCACTCTGAGATCACGCATGTAGTTTGGTGGTTCCATATATGGTAATAAGGACTTAACCTGGATCAACCATATGCAAAGTAATTCCCTACTTACACTATTGCTATGGCCCCAGTGCAAAGAATTGAACCCATCCTGAGTACATGTTTGGCATGTGCCCCCCACTGCTGTACTATTTCCAAGATACAATATATATTGTGTTTATTTACTTAAGAAAAAAAAACTTGGGGTCGAAGCAGTGGCTCAGTGATAGGGCGTTTGCCTGGCATGAGGCTGACCTAGGACAGACTGTGGTTCAATTTACGGGTGTCCCATATGGTCCCCCCAAGTCAGGAGTGATTTCTGAGCATATAGCCAGGAGTAACCTCTGAGCAACACCGGGTATGACCCAAAATAACAAAAATAAAAGCTTGAGGGACACCACATATTTTCACTAATTTTCTCATAATTAAGTGATATTAAATGATGCCTGACATTTAATTTATGAATTTCAGAAAGGAGCCCATAAACTAAGGAGGAATTGGAGTTCCTTTTGAAATTTATTAATATATAACCACAACCTTATTGTAAAATTAGTGATATTAATTTTACACTTACTTGATTTCATTTAGTTTGGTTAGATCTGTCACAAAGAAATTTTCAACACAGTATGGTGTCACTGACTAACTCTAAATTTAGCTTAGCTCTGTATAATAATATTAACAAGTATTTATGGTGAGTGTATGAATGAATTCATTGTGAAATCTTTTCTACCCCAAGACAACTTTATATGTATTATGTGAGTTACCATATAGTATCCTACTATACTATTGTGGAGTATTAAAAAGTTTCACTGAACAACTACGAGAGTTCTAATTTTCAGCATACTATGAAAATGGTCTCCTCTACCCTTCCATTTACTATTCCTTCATTTTCTGTCTAGGAATAACCATATAAAAAAGTTGTGTAAACTTCCCCCAGGGAGTCACTAATACAACTCTGGACCTAACTTGCAGAAACAGCAACAACTTGATCTACAGGCAGGTTACCCTACCTCATCACTCAATGGTGAGATAAAATCAGAAGACACTCCATTTTTAGATCTGTGGGAAACCCAAGATTACTAATTACAGAAGACTAACTACAACAATTATGATTCAGTAGAACTTGTGAAACCATAAAGACTATATTCTATTCTTCATCTTAGGATCTGTGCAAAAACCAAGATCTCTAATTAAAGAGGACTGACTTTGACAACCACAACTGAACAGACTGTTTCCGGGCACCATATAAAAACATGGGGGTTAGACAATGAACATACTGGTGCCTATAGTTGATCCCATGACAGTAAGTTTCAATGATGGAGACACCCTGTATCTTGTAGACCAAGGAAATTTCCTCTTTAATTTCCCCAATACTTACTGTTTCTATGCAAAACAAAACAAAAACCTTGCCACATGCTAGCCCCACTTTCCTTTTCAATTTTTTTTTTGGTTTGTTTAATTTTATTTTTCTGTTTCCTTTCTTCTTTTAAATTTATACTTATAGATTCTAGACAGGGATTCCTCCCCTTCTTTCTTTCTTTTTTCAACGGAACCATAGAATATGAATTAGCTTCTTCTGGCTTATCAATTGAAAAATAAGAAGTGGAGGGTGTCAGAGGCAAGAAGTCTCACAAGCATTGACTAGAAATAAAAAGTGATCATACCTAAATACCCATCCAAAATCAAAGACAACAGAACCAAAAGACCCAAACTTACAACAAGCTATACACAAAAATGACCTGTTACACTAAATTCACAGGGTTATGGGTGGAGGTATGGGATGCATGTTGAGAGCAAGGGCTGAGCGAGTCAACATTGGTGGCGAGAATTGTCCTAATTCATTGTCACTTTATGCTTTAAATATAACTGTGAACGACATATAATTAACATTGATCTCAATAAAAATTATAAAAGAACATTTCTGTAGACTTGTTACTGATAGGTCATTGCACCATTTTTCGTATAGAGATAGCATCATATGTTACTATACTACTTATTTCTGTGTAAATGCAAACAGATGATGTGAAGATTCTAAGTATTCTCCTGAGCTATTGTTTTATTTATAAATTATAATACAATTATGCTTTCCACTAATTAATATTCTGACATCTTAGTTTATCATGTTATTTGCCCTTTCATGCTCATTTCCCCTTAGATATGGCATGACTTATTTTCTTTAGTATTATTTTCTTGTTAGGAATTTATTTTCTTTGAGTGATAGAATACTTTCATTGTTATTATTATGAGAATTTTAAGTATTTACCTAATTGCCCTTCAGACAACATTGGAAGACAATGCATTTGAACAAATGGAATAATGGATAAAAGAAAGAAATTAGTGAATAATTATGTTATTTATGGACGTCTTGGTGACTGTGTTCTTCCTATGTTCACAAATTTTTATTTTAAGTTACTAATTTTATAACATTATTTTTCGAACTAAGCAACTGCTTAGCTTATTTTTCCTTATTTAAAAATGTATTTCATGAGTATTAAGCACTCAGATAAAATTATGTATTCAGAACCTATAAATTTAAGGACATTTTAATGTATGTGTTTATGGTTTATAATAAAAAAATCACACAGTAGCTTTGTATCTGAGCCATAAGTTTATATATAATATTAATATTAATACATTTTTGGGAGGTGAGCTCTGTACTCAGTGGTCACTTCTAGAGGTGCTTAAAGAAGCATATGCTGCACCAGCAATCAAACCTGGACTACCCACCTCAAAATAAGTGTTTTCCCTGCTGCATGCTATCTCTGGACCTCATAGATTAATTTAAACAGATTTAAATAAAGCAGTATTATTCTATTTAAAATATTGTAATAGACATGAATAACAAAACAAAGACTCAGTAATTCACTTGTCTTACCATCTGACAATTATTGAAAACATAATTTTATGCCAGGAGTTTCTCTAGATACAAAAGTTAATTGTAGTACTAACACAGTAAGTACCCATCAAAAACACACCATAAGGCAATGTCTCCCAAGATGCTACAAGTGTGGGACAAAAGCCAAAATAGGTCAGAGAACCTATCTTGAACTGTAATTTGAAGGTGCTTTCTCTTTGTTCAGTTAAAGTTAGATTACTGACCTCAGGGAAGGAGGTGAAGATATTGCTTTTTTTATATCTGTTAAAAATTGGCAGGCTAGGACCAAAGAGAGATAGCACAGCAATAAGGTGTTTGCCCTGCACACAGATGGTGGTTCGAATCCCAGCATCCCATATGGTCCCATGTGCCTACCAGGAGCGATTTCTGAGCAAAGAGCTAGGAGCAATCCCTGTGCACTACTGGGTGTAACTCCACACACAAAACAAACAAACAAACAAA
>PVKC010022816.1:0-17520 GCA_004027635.1 Crocidura indochinensis
CCTGTGTTGGAATGTTGTGCTCCCATGTGAATGTAGTGTTAGGTCAAGGAACCTCTCCATACCAGGGTTTCCAGGCCAGCAGGGTGCTGCTTGAGTAGGCACTCAGTATTCAGCCACTGCCTGAACCCTATAGGCTTTTTCTTTCTTAGATATAAGAACTCTCAATAGTAAGTGTTGGGTGTTATTGTGGCAGAGCTTTTAAAAAGAAAACTCATTAAAAGCTACGTATCAGTTATGTTGATAATAGTGGTGAGCTTGCTTCCCAGAGAAGAGGAAGAGGCAGTTATCCAAACAAAGCAGAGGGTGTCCCTGCAGCAGAGGACAAACTTTTCCTTGTTAGCATCTCACACACAAAGAGGAGGAGGGCAGTGTTTTAAACATGGAGAAGAACATGATCATGCTGTGCTGTAGGGAATTGGGCCTCTCTCTCGTCACAGGAACATAACCCCAAAAGCATGGATAATGAAGGTGTTTTTATCTAACTGAGATGTGGTGTAGAAAAAAAAATCAACATGATCACTAACATTTGCTACCGCATGATATATGAAAAAGTATGTGTATCTAAATTAGTATATTAGAGGCCAGAAAGAGAGTACAGTGGGTAGGGCATTTGCCTTGCATGCGGCCTACCGGAGAGGGACCTGGTTGGATTCTAGGCATCCCATAGGGTCCCCCAGCCTGGCAGGAATAATTTCTGAGTGCAGAGCCAGGAGTAACCCTTGAATGCCACTGGGTGTGGCCCCCAAAACCAATCAATCAATTAATAAATAAGGTTTAAATTAGTACATTAAATGTTATCACTAACTATGTGTCTTTCCCCAGCTACATCCTCAAAATCTGATGTGAACCTAGCTTTGGATTTCCTCAGTCAAAGTGGTCCTTTCAGTCTCATAGGTCTCCCTGGGGTAGGGACCTGGACAGGCCTACCAATATTTACCTGAAGAACAGCCCTTTCAATTGGTTCTGGGACTTTAGGTGCGCATATAGACAAGGATGCAAGGCGGAGGGTACTGCCTGGACAGAAGCATGGTCTTGCCTGGAAGTACTGTTGGATGGCTTGCAGTGACATAGAGAACCTCTTCAGCAGCAACCTAGCAAAGGAAAGGCAGCAGAGCAGGGTGGGGGTGGTGTCAGCAGCTGGGAAGTCCAGAGGCAGCTCAGTACTAGTCAGACCCTGTAGCAAGGAGGCCAGGGGGGTAGCGCCACCTGCTGATAGAAGAAGAGCCAGTGAGAGGCTGTCAAACACCTCTGTTCCTCCGGGCTTCAATTAAGAAATGCTGGTTTGCCTTTCATGCAAAAGGTCATCAGTTCGAATCCCGGTGCCCCATATGGTCCCCTGTGCCTGCCAGGAGCAATTTCTGAGCATGGAGCCAGGAGTAACCCCTGAGCACTGCCGGGTGTGACCCAAAAACCAAAAAAACAAAACAAAACAAGAAATGCTGGTCTCAAGGGGCCGTAGAGATAGCATGGAGGTAAGGCGTTTGCCTTGCATGCAGAAGGATGGTGGTTCAAATCCCAGCATCCCATATGGTCCCCTGAGCCTTGCCAGGAGCAATTTCTGAGCGTAGAGCCAGGAGTCTAGTGTAACCCAAAAACTAAGGGGAAAAAAAAAAGAAATGCTGTCTTCAACACAGCCCCAACTGTCAGTTCTGCTGAGTTCACGCTGATGCTACCACATGTGGGTGCCAGAGCATGTGGGATGATCTTGAGTCCAAGGAAGAGTGAAAACAAATTGCAACCAGGTCTTGCCTCTGAGAAGCACGAAGAGATGGGGAAAGGAGGGCAAAGGCTGAGAGTGTGTGGTCAGTGGATCTGGCCTTGTGCCAGACAACTATCTTCCAGCTCCAGTAATAACAGCTGAAAGAGCTGGCTAAACTTTAGGCTCACCTGACCCTGGCACGGTCCCAGTGTCCAGGACAATGGGCCCCACGCAGAGGGACAGGAATATGAGAGGGTGCCATCATTCTAGCTAGATTGAGAAGGAGCAGTAATTGCTAGGTCTTATGTGGCCCACTTATGAAGGAATTGATAAATAGGTGGTAGAAGAGTGAAATTAAGGTGATTCCTAAGGGACTGGAGCGATGGCAGAGTGGTAAGGCGTTTGCCTTGCACACGGCTCACCCAGGACAGACCATGGCTTGATCCTGGCGTCCCTTATGGTCCCCCAAGCCAGGAGTGATTTCTGAGCGCATAGCCAGGAGTAACCCCTGAGCGTCACCGGGTGTGACCCCAAAATAAAAAAATAAAAATATAATGATGATTATTAACATGAGGCAACACTCTGTTCCAGGAAGGACAGCAAAGATTATCTGCCCACAGGCCAGAACATGGTGGGTGAGAACAGCAAGATGTAAAAAAGAAAGTGAGTATATACATATACACACATATATATATTTTTAGATGGTTCCAACTATATCTGAAATCATCCCTGGAGGACAGGATCTGGAGTAAGGGAAGGAAGAGGAGCCATTTCATGTTCATTTCATAGAACTGTGCTCTGTTCCACATGTACATCTAACAGCAGAACCACAATAAAACAAACTATATGGCACTGTGCCCCTTCTCCCAAGAGAATCCCCAATGCAGGTTAAGAGCCTGACCCTGAGATTTCAAGCCAGAAGCTCCCCTGTGCCTTGGGGGTAAAGCTAGAGGCACTGGAGGTAGGTTATGAGGACATGTCAGAGATGTTCTTTCCAGACCAGGGATCCAAGGCATGGGAAGACCAGTGTGGAGGAAAAGGCAGCATGCCTGGTAGGAAAGACACTGGATGAACAGGGAGATTTGGACCCCACTAACTTCTGGTAGTGGGATGGGCTCACTAGATTGAACACAGCAAACTACACACAATAAAACTAGTTTCTGTTTTGTTCCTTTCTTTGCCACTCTGAGTTTTAGAGTGTGACTCTTGGGCTGCTTTTAAAAGAAAAGGAGGAAAAAAAGTAAACATCAGGGTCTCAAACTCAATTTACCTGGGGGCCACAGGAGGCAAAGTCGGGGTGATCCTTGAGTGCAAAGTCAGTAGTAAGCCTTGAACATTGGAGGGTGTGACCCAAACAACTAAAACAAAAGAAAACAAAAAAAGATTCCTCTAGGGCAGGACCACGCCCGAGGGCCCTGAGTTTGAGACCCCTGGTATACATGATTAGGTCTTGAGGTATGAGGCTCATTTGGTGAAGGTCTAATCCCAAAGCCATCATTCAAAGGACCCTGGCCTCAAAGCCACCATTCAAAGGAATGCTTGTGACATTAAATATAAGGCGTGTGCACTATGAAAAGGTCAGAGATGACTCTTAACATTTAATTGAGAATTTCCTGTACAATCTAGAACTGGGGATAAAGGAAGATGTTGTAGTTTGAATCCCTCCCACCCCTGCCCCCGAAGACACAGGGTCTTTAAAAAGCACAGACCATGCAGGACATTGTCCATTCAAGATGCTGATGCTCATCCTGCTCAGGGACATAGGGTCCTTTCTACAGCATGACATAGTGGCAGTCATGTGAGTCCTGGACAGAGATGACTTGTTGGCCAGATGGTGGTTAAGTCTCAGTCCCAGGCTCCCATCTCTTCCCCAGGCCTCACCGAGAAATAAGAGGCTGCTGGCTCTGTACATCAATGAGTAATTTTCTTTGAAGCAGAAAGCTGAACAGTGTCATCAAAATGATCCACATCAAAACAACCGCCTCAAAGTGGCTGTTGTCAGAACGGCTTCTGAACATACTACTTGAACATGTCACGTGACCAGAACATATCAACAATTTCAAAGCCTAGGACACCTTCTTAAGCTGGATGCCCTGAGTACTGCCTTTGGCAGGGCGGGGGAGAGAGAGAGAGAGAGAGAGAGAGAGAGAGAGAGAGAGAGAGAGAGAGAGAGAGAGACAGAGACAGAGACAGAGACAGAGACAGAGACAGAGAGACAGAGAGAGACAGAGAGAGACAGAGAGAGAGACAGAGACAGAGAGAGAAAGGAGAGGGAGAGAGAAAGGAGAGAGAGAATGTGTTTTAAATCTTGAATCTTGGGTTTGCTACTAGATTATTTTGAGTGCTCAGCAGAAAGGCAATGCACTAGATTGTACCTCTGTTATAGAGATTACTGATTGAATTAGTTTTTGTGTTTTGCTTTTTGGGTCACACTTCATAATGCCCAGAAGTTACTCTTGGCACTGCATTTAGGAATTATTCATGGTGGTGCTCAGGGGCCATCTGGGATGCCAGGCAATGAGTCCGGTCAGCTATGTGCAAGGAAAGTACCTTACCCACTGTACTATGATTTCAGCTTTGCTACAGAAATTTTAGAAAGGGTTTATGAGGTTTAACTCAAGGCTATTCATCCAGTGAATGAAGGGTCTGTAAACCAAATCCATATGCTTCAACTTAGAAAGAAAACTACTTTTCTTTGTATGCATGGTGTCAGGGACAGAACACACAAACACACACAGATGGACGTGCACACTCAAGTGTGCACACACATACACACACACATACACACACACACACACACACACTTTAATGCTGAGCCACATCTTTGAGGTTACCAAGGCCGTTAGTCAATCCCCACAGACTTTGCCCAGTATGACCCCATCCCACCTGCCCTCCAAGAGCCACCCTAGCCACACCTGGCTTCCTGTTTCTGGATCTCTGGGTGGTATATGTGGAGCCTCTGCCTGGCTGTTCCAAAACAAAAGTATACAGACACTAACAGCACAAATGGTACCAGTTAGGAGAGCTCAGGGGTAAGGTTTTCTCCTAACCTAGGCCAGGGTTGAGCAAACAGTCCTGTGCCACTGCGTGCCTCTCTTCAAAGGCTAAAGCATTTATTACCTTTTTAATTTTTAATTTTTGGGTCACTCCCTGTGGTGCTCACAGTTAATTTCAGGCATGGGGGTCACTCCAAGAGATGCTTGGAGAACATGCCAGGGATGAAATCTGGGGCACCAAAATGCAATGTATGTATTCCATGCAACCCTTTCGGATCCTTCCTGGGCCCCTTACAATCTATTAACTGATTCTTGAATCTGGCTCTTCTCCCTGCACTCCGGCCTGGTTTTCCTGCAACTTGCCTCCTCGCTGTTTTCTGCTTGTGATCTTCAGATACTCTGAGCTGCACCCATTTTTATCCTTACTGTCTGCACTCATCCACTTGTGCCTCTGGCTTTGTGGCTTTAAATAGTATCTGTACCTGGTGACTTCCAGGTTGTCTCTGCATGTGACAGTCTCTGAAGAACCTGCTTGATCTTTTCTGGGATACCCCAAGTGAACTAGGTTCTCATGCCAGCACCTTCCCTGGCCCAGCTGTCATCACTTTCCACCAATATGTTTTGGGGTTAAGAGCCCTCCCAGTGGTGCTCAGGGGATGCTTCTGGCTCTTCATTCAAGAATTACTCTTAGCGGTGGTCAGAGTTTCATATGTAATGCCAGGAGTTGAACCAAAGTCAGCGTGTGCAAGGCAAACCCTCTGTACTATCAGTCCAGCCCTGTCTCTTCCAGTTTAAAGCAGCTTCAGCTGTTCTTTGGGGTCCCCTTAACTCCTTTCTCACTTCTCATGGCCTCCACCTGGCTCATCAAGTCTCAGCAACTCTAGCATGAAAATATACCTTGAGGGGATGGAGAGATAGCATGGAGTAACCCCTGAGCACTGCCAGGAGTAACCCCTAAGCACTACCGGGTGGGACCGCCCCCCCAAAGAAAACCAAACAGAAAATATACCTTGAATGTGCCTGCTCTACCCAACCACACTGTAGTTCCCAACCACCCACACCTGACATTACTGCTGTGTCTCCAGTGGCCCCATCTCTTTTTTACCCGCCATGGCCCTTCAATGGCAGAAAATGGAGGTTCAAATGGATGGTAGCCAGCTCCTTTGGAAGAAAAACTGACATAAAGCACCTCACCTGGTCCTCCTTGCTGCTTCCCAGTTGACCCTGAGCTGCCTCTCAGCTCTCTAAGGACTCTAATTCAGAGTACCTACTTCAGAGTAAGCCATGCCAGTGACTTGCATGTGACTGACCCCAGTTTGATCCCCAGTAATGCATCATCCCTGGGCATCCTCAGGTTTAGTTTTGAGTCACCACTCTACAGGCAGCAGGAGGGGCCCATGACGCCTGAACAGTGATTGCAAGTCCTCCAGGCTTCCCAAAAGAAGCCACACAGAGGCCTTCTCTGACCTCTCACCCAAACCTTCACCATATCCCAGCATTTATCTACTTTTCCCACTCTGTCCTGCTCCTCATCACTGGTAACTCCAGCTCCTGTCACCCAATTCCCTGCTTTTAAGAGCAGACACCCATCTGCTTCCACTTTTGTTGGACCTATAAAGTCTAACAGGACAGCACAAATGCAGTACACCAGCAAGACAGATGACTGAGACCTACCCCCAAAATGAATAGTCTCCATGTCTCTGAGACTTAGTACAGAAAAGTCCATCTTCCCCTAGCTAATGGCCCCAAAGTCAGAAAGCAATGATAGAATTGCTTCTCCCCAACCCTAGGAAAAGGGGAAAGAACATTTGACAATGTGTGTTCCCTGCTCAGAGCCATCAAATTCAGACTTACTTTGTCATTCCCTCTGCATATGTCCTGCTTTTAGATCCGGGAACACATGGGAACAGAGCAGCCATGCCTTCTCTCTCCTTCCTTTTCCATTTTATAGTGAAGTAAAATAGTTTTATGTAGGAAATGTAAAATAAGAGAGAGGAGAGGGAGAAAAAAAGTGAATCTAGGAAAGACTATGACAATATGCAGGGGACATAGTAAGTCCCATCATCCAGAGAAACAGGAAGGAGCTGGAGGCTAGAATGAGGCCACTGCAGAAATGGAGCTTGCCTAGCAGCACAGGGAAGAATTGTGTACCAGTGTAGTGTGGGCAACTCTAGCACTGGGTGAGCCTGTTAAGTCTCCTCTTGCTGGCCTTTGAGGCCTGATTATCCCTAGCACAGAGTCTCTGTGCAATCCATAAATGAAGGCTGGCTGAGGAGGAGACCACCTAAACACATACATAGCAGGACTCTATCTGAGAACAGGAAGACACCAAAATCCTTCATCTATAGAGGCTTCACAGGGGCCCCACATAGTGGACAAGCCTGAACTGCACCTAAATCAGCTCTTTACTTGTGCTTGTCTGTGAGCAGCACTTCTTCTTTGAGATCCAGGTAGTTAATATCAGGACACTCTTGCAGAAGCATCTTTTCTTGCTCTTGTTCCCTGGAGAGAGGGGAAGTAGTGCTCTGGTACTGGGTGCAGGGAGCCCCAAGCACATAGCCAGGCCAAGGAGCAAATGGTAGAACAGGAGCAGCACTTCCCTGGCCTCTCTGCACTCAGGCTTCCAAACGCAGATTTTGGGGAGTGAACAGGGACAGACTGCACAGTAACAACAATGGATTTCCACTGCTTTAAAGGGCAGAGAGGAGCTGCATTCAGAGTGTCCTCATCGATAGGCATTGCCTTTGCAATTACTTACTTGCTCACACACCAAGGTCTGTGCCTTGCATTCTGTTCCTTCCAAGGCCCTGTCACCCTGGACTGGCAGGTATCCCATGTCCCCTGCTCCCTAGGGTCCTTGACAAAGGCCTGTTTCTCAGTGAATGAATGAAAGTCCTTCAGATCCTGTGCCTTGCTTCCCTCATTCTTGGCTATGTCTTTCACCACAGAGTCCAGGCATCCCTATATTTCCCCCACCAGCTCCTGAGGGCCAGTCTGCCTCCTTTTCAACCAACCCTGCCTGCCAGCCTGAGACATGTAATCCTCCATCCCCTCCTTACTCCACTGATCCCAGTTCCTCCTTCAGTTTTCTCGGAGTGTGTGCTGTAATTGCCCTGCTTCTCTGGGGTTCACCCTGGTTCAGCCCATAGTCACTTGGGCTTAGTTCTCAGCCCATACCCTCCCTGGGTAGACTATGCTGGTTGCTCCCTGAGCCTCTGCCCTTATTAGTCCAAGTCTGAATTCCTTTTCTCTATACATACCCCATGTCCCAGCTACCAGATCTATATACTCCTCAGCAGCCCAATCACCTTCTTGCCAGGGGTTCTCATCACCATCCAATTTCCTTTTGCCCATTTTTCCTTCTTCCCTAATGGAGCCTGAGTGAGTTGTCTTCCTTAAATGCACGAGAAAGCTCCTGCCTACCTGCTTACAATGTATTCAGGAGACTCCCTCAGGATCAACTCTCCTCAATCTTTGTTGCCTGTCCTCCTGTTCCTGCCTGGAGCCCTTATTTGCCAGCACCATAAGTTCTAGTCCTGACCAGCCACCAAAATTTCTGCATCAAATCCTTTATAGTCCATCCAACTGTCCCCCATCCCTGCTCTGTCCCAAATATTAGCCCCAAATATCTGCCCCAAATAATTAAGAACAAGACCATTTCTAGGGAGCCTTGGCTGATGATACACTATTCTGAGCAATTTTACAGTATGGGAAAAATCAGGCTAAAGTTCTAGGGGAGCAGTATGGCACCATCATCTCTGGATCTCCAGTGCCCAGAAGAGAACCCAGTGAAGAGTACAAATTGCCCATTGTCAGGAATACTGATAAGTAGGCTTGATGCTTCCTCAAAAACGCTCATGTTTCTGCTAAAACTTTCAAGCCTCTACTATATTTACAGCACAGTTCTAGGTTCTGTGGAAATAGAAAGTTGTGACTCCTGTTTGGGAGAAAAATGACTCTGGTGAAGGAGCTAAAAAAAAAAAAAGCCCAGAAGAACTGTAGGGAGAAGGGTAATGACTGTGGGTGTATATGAGGGCAAAAACTGAACAATGAGGGGCCGGAGCAGTGGCGCAAGAGGTAGGGCATTTGCCTTGCACGGGCTAACCTAGGACAGACTGTGGTTCGATCCCCTGGTGTCCTGTATGGTCCCCCAAGTCAGGAGTGATTTCTGAGCACATAGCCAGGAGTAACTCCTGAGTGTCACTGGGTGTGACCCAAAAACCCAAAAAATACCCCCCCTAAAAAAATAAGGAAAAGAATAAAATGAAAAGTGAAGTTAAAAACAATAATCTTCCCTTACTCAAAATTTTAATTTTGCCTGCTAGGCAAGGACAGAGGATTTGTGGGGGAAAAGAGACAAGGGAGCCATTATTCAGGCCAGCAGGAGAGGAAAGACAAGAACCCAAGCAGGAAATAATCATACTGCTCTGCCGATATTTAACTGGACTTTGTGCACTAAGCAAAATTGAAACAGGAGGACAAAGGATGGAGAATGTAGCAGTGAGCAATTTTCTCATGTTCAGGAGGAAGGCTAATCCAAAATCTGACGCCACGGCCCTGGCTGAACTCAGCCGTAAGCAGCGTGAGGAGCCTACTGTATAGAACCAGATTCTATTTCTTTTTTTTTGTTTGATTTTTTTGGCCACACCCAGTGGTACTCAGGTGTTACTCTTGGCTGTCTGCTCAGAAATAGCTCCTGGCAGGCACGGAGGACTATATGGGACACCGGGATTCGAACCAACCACTTCTGGTCCTGGATCGGCTGCTTGCAAGGCAAACGCCGCTGTGCTATCTCTCTGGGCCCTGTAGTTCTTTCTTTTAAAGAAATTTTAATTTAAAATTTAAAAGAATTTTAATATTTGGGGCCAGAGAGCTAGCACAGTGGTAGGGTGTTTGCCTTGCATGCAGTCAATCCTGAACTGACATGGTTTGAATTCCGGCATCCCATATGGTCCCCTGAGACTGCCAGGAGCGATTTCTGAGCACAGAGCCAGAAGTATCCCCTGGGTGCCACCGGGTATGACCCAAAATCCAAAAAAAAAAAAAAAAAAAAAAAAAATTACGTTCATGGCAATTTGTGTTAATGGTTACAATGGATTCTAGTAAGTTCATACAAAATAGGTCTTCAGTGTGATATTCTGGTTCATGAAAAATGAGCAAAATGTGCTCGCTTTGGCAGCACATATACTAAAATTGGAAGATTAGCATGGCCCCTGCGCAAGGATGACATACAAATTCGTGAAGCATTTCATATTTGAAAAAAAGAAAAGAAAATGAGTACAAGACTGTCTTCAACTCCTAAAAGATTTCCCATTCTAAGGAAGGTTTTCATATTTAGAAAATAATGTCTACATGAGTTACTAGAAAATACCAGGAAAAAGCAGAAGTGAGAATGATGAAGGGTTGTGAAAATAGTATGCTCATGTGCATTACAAGGCAGCAGGAAAGGCCAACACTTCATTACTATCAAGTGCATATGTTATCTGCTTTCCCCATTTCTTTCTAATAGAATGTTTGAATGAGGGATTGGAGAGATAGCATGGAGATAAGGCGTTTGCCTTGCACGCAGAAGGATAGTGGTTCGAATCCTGGCATCCCATATGGTCCCCTGAGCCTGCCAGGAGTGATTTCTGAGTGTTGAGCCCGTAGTAACCCTGAGCACTGCTGGGTGTGACCCAAATTACAAACAAACAAACAAAAAGAATGTTTGAATGAATGGAAAGACCCCCAAATTGGCAAGAACTGAACAGAAAAGGGGCAAGGTGGAAAGGGGGCTGCAGCAAAGGCTCAACTGTATGTAGTGGGGCTGTCATGGACAGTCCACTTTGACCTGGTCATTTTTTTTTTTTTTGGTTTTTGGGTCACACCCGGCAGTGCTCAAAAATCACTCCTGTCAGGCACGGGGGATCATATGGGATGCTGGGATTCAAACCACCATCGTTCTGCATGAAAGGCAAATGCTCAACCTTCATGTTATCTCTCTGGCCCCTATTATTACTGTTTTTAATCTCTTAATGTGCTCATTTTTAGTTAAAATTTAATCACAGGTATGGTATGTATAGAATAAACCATGGTATCTATAGCATTTGGTACCAGCCACAATGTCAGATACCATAGTGGCTTGGAACATATCCTTTACAGAAAAGGGAGGGCTCCTGTTGATCATTTCCTTTATCTCCCTCCACCGGCACAGAACTGCCTCCATACATGACCTAGGGAGTTCAATTCTATTTCAGAGATATTCATGCTTAGATAAGAAAAAAAGATCAGAAATCCTACTTGCTCCACTTACACAGATAACAGCATACTATCACCTGAGTTTTGCTCTCAAAATGTCTTGAGGGTCAAGGCTACATCTACACTAGGCAAAGAATCTTGAGAATGTTTTTTACAGGGTATTCTATTCTATGACTGGAATGTGCAATTATCAGTTTCCTGTTAATTACGTTTAGGTCACTGAAAATCTTGATTATTATAATCAACTGAACTTCTGATCTTCAAATCCATTTCCTGAATCTTAAAACACCCAGAGTCCACCTAGTCACATGGTCTCTGAGTCAACCCAAGCCCGGAACCTAGACCTGTGCTTTGACCTCACCACATCTGGGCACTGAGCTCTTTCCTCCTGAACCATAACCCCAGCCTTATCTGTGAAACCTCTTAGGACCATCACCGAAGTGCCATTTTCAAGTCATCAGCGAGCAGGAGCAGAAGGAAAGGAGATTGAAGCTCTCAATTACCAGATCCCAGAGTTGGGAAAAGGTTGGGATCAGAAACAAATGATCAAGGAAAGAAGTTGGGGCATGGCTGAGGAGTAGCCAAAAAGGTTGTTTAGGTGCTACTGAGGAGAGGCAATATCCAAACAATGTGAAGAAGAGGGAAGCCATGAGGGCCACTGACTTACCATGTTTAAGGTGTTCCCCCGTAGGGCTGGACCCTTCTGATTCGGGCTGACCAGATTCAGGAAGAGCTCCTCCAGTGAGTCCAGGCCCCTCTTAGGATCTGAAACTTGCCGTTCAGGTGCTGACTTTTTGAGCCGTTGGTGAGGCAGTCTACTCAGAACCTGGGGCCCTACTGCACCCCTGGGTGGGTCACCCAGGGCTGGGCCACTCCTGCTGACTAGTGCTGCCCATGGGTTCAGGAACGTGATAGGTGGCGGACTTCAGTCATTGGGAAACACATCTTCTTTGACTTGCATCTTGGGCTTCTTAGGCAGTTAGGGTATTAGAACTGAGGTGGGGCTGCAGAAGCGCTGTTTGGGCTGAATGAGCCCCTGGTGTAGGGGATGATCATAAAAGCTCTTCAGATGGGTCAGGAGAATGGGCACAGCTGAGGTGGCCTTAGAGTCTGTGGATGGGAGAGAGATTGTGGGCTCTCTCCTAGCATTGGCACAATAAAAGGCAACTGAGGGCACCTCTGGTCATCCTGGGCAGGAGGCAAGAAGTGACCGAAACACTGAGTAGAGACTCATGTGCAGTGTGGACAATTAATTCCATGGAGGGAGAGTCCATGTGCTGGGACATTTACTCCCCACTACAGGAGGGTCCCATGTAGTGCAGTGCCTACCTTCCCCCCTGCAGAAGGTTTGGAACAGATTTCTGATGTCTGGCCATGTGCACATGATGCTGCTGGAAGAAAAGGACTGTGAGTGAAGTAGGCCTCCTGGATCCAAGTCTACCAGTGCCAGGAGGGATTGCATTCTCCCCATCCCAGGACTACCCCTCCAGCTCAGGCACCACCAAGATTTGAGTTCCGGAGGCAAAAGGGACTCCACTTGAGCCTCATTTCAAGGACATGGTGGGCAATTACAGGAATCAGTCAGCCTTTCTTCAACCCATAGAAGATTTATGCAGTCTCAGCAGAACTGTTCTCTGAAACCCCATTGTGTCTGTCTTGCTGGCTCAGTCTCTGGAGAGGTTGCGTACTCCTGGGTGGGACCAGGGCTGGTCAGACCCTGATTTTCCCCAGGCACCATCACCTGCTGGTACCACCAGGCCCTGCCAAGGGAAGGAGAGACCCAAGGCAGGGAAAGACTTCAGTGGTTGAGCTCATGTTCAGTACCATAAGCTCCTGAGTTTATCCCAACACTGCAGAGCTCAAGCACCTCAGGTTAAAGTCAAGATGGCCTCCAAATACTGCATCAGGGTCAAGCACTGAACTGTCAGACTTCCATCACCATAAACACATTGCTGAGGGTGGCCCTGTGTTGGGTTACTGATCCTATCTTAATCAATAATTGTACTCCACCCTCTAGGGTGTGATCTGGTGATAGTATAGTGGATTATTCCTTACTCGATATTCTTCTCCAACCCTAGAGTGGGACCTGATTCTTGTCAATAAAAGCAGAAGTCTCTGGGTGTGGCCCAATAAAAACAGAAGTCTAAGAAAGGCAGGGACTCATTCTTTGGTCTTCTTCCACTGAACTACATTCCTTCTTAGGAGCAGAAAGCTTGGATGGTTTGAATTCCTTGCTTGAGCACTGGATTTCCGGAACCCATTCTTGTACCTTTTCACTGTGTGAGTTATTTCCTGTGGATCTTTACAACTGGAGTTGTTCCCCTTGTCCTAACTAGACAGGAGAATGATAATTGCCTTCCCTGTCTGGTAGCTTGGTGGGAATCAAACCTCAACCAATCTCCTAGACAACATGAGCCTTTAGTCCTGGGTCCCTGAGTACCACCAAAAGGGGGCATCTCTAAAAAGGCACAGCACAGGCTTTGCATACAGGAGGACTGGACTCCATCAACAGTAACTCCTGGTCTTTTGAGCATCACCAGAAGCATCTGAAAGTCCCATAAGCACAGCATTGGGAGTACTCCTGAGCACTCCCAGGTGAGATACCCAAATAATAAAAATAATAAAAACAAATAAACAATAAATCAATAAATAATAAATATGGTTTATTATGTAATTATATTATTAATAAATATAATAGAATCATAAATAATAATTAATAAGTGTTTATTTAATGATTAATAATATTAATAAACATTATGTATTATATAATATCATATAGTTGTATTATTGATACATACTATTTAATATTAAATAAATAATACATAATGAATTATTAATAAATAATATATTAACAAATAAAATAATAAAAAGTCAGAGAGAACGCTCAATGGCCAGAGGTTATGGGACGCAAATTCTATATAGTCCTCTAAGCACTTCCAGGCTAGTCCTGGCAGTCTACAGCATTGCAGGACTCAAGTAGCTCTGAATCCTTCAGCCACAGGCACTAATGCTGACATGCCTGACCTGTTGGCCAGTATAACTAGAAGTGAGTCCAGCACCTGTAAGCACTACTTCTGAGGTTAAAAAGTAACAAGCCAGGAGCTGGAGAGGTCATCAGTAAAGTACTTGCCCTGCTAGTAGCCAACCTAGTTCTATTTCTAGCACCTTATATGGTCTGATATAAGGAAACAGACTCTTATGGTTATTGATTGTCCTTTTAAGGGTGAAGCCGTCAGTTACCAGACATTGGCCCCTAGTAACTGTCATTGAAGTGCTAGAGGCCCTTACTCAGCTGGATTGCTGGAGAAACTGTTTGCCAGACTCCCTGCTTCTGCTGCCTTTTGCTGCCTCTGCTGCTGCCTCTGCTACTTCCTCCCTTTGTCTGATGGTTGTTTTTCGGGTTGACTCCTTGCCCTGGACCTAATTTTGGCTCTCTCCCTCTCTTTTTTGGCCTAGGGCAGTGGTCGGCAACCTGCGGCTCTTTACACTTTTAATTTGGCTCTTCTGTGCGCCAGGCGACCCCTCCAGGAGTCAGTGTGCGCCATGTGCGCAACCCTGGCAGCAGGGCTCCAAGAGTGTAAGATGATACCCAGTATCAACCCCAAACAGAGGTGTTCTCCCAACATCATCCTTTCTTAAACCTCTTCCTTTGATATGTAAAAGTCCACTGAATATGTGCTTTGTCTCTCTCTCTTGACCTGAAGCCTCCTGGTAATAGGAATTGGTTTTAATATGAAAGAGGTATTCTAGCTTTTTGGGCTCGAGGCAGAGAATAAAAGGTAAAAGACTATTGACTCCATGATTATCCTTTCCTGGCTAGCTTCCTGATTTATTATTTCTTTCCTGCTACCCTGTTTCTTCAGACCAGACTGGGTGGGATTTATAAATACAGTGCCTGGAGTGATCTTAAAACACCTATTTTATTTTGCACAAGAGTGGGCATCTTCCATGAAGGGATTCTCAACCCAGAGTTTTCTTTTCCATGGATTCTCATGTTCAGAGTACTCATGATTAAAGTTGTGAGCTAATGCCCCTAAGTGCTGTTTATCATATTGATTATGACTTTCTGCATAATATAAGTGCCAATCAGAAATTTTTTGCAAGAGTGGAGACATTTCAATATCTCCTTCTCAGATACAGCTATCTCAGAATCAGATTCTGTTTTGAACACATCCATCTTATGTCTCACTGTAAAAACTACTTGTGAAACTCTCCTGCAGAGAAATATTAAGTTCATAGAGAAAATAAACAATGTCTGCCAAATACACAAGCTTAGCTACCCATTCCTTGATCGACTGGGGCTGTACAAAGTCAGAGTTCTGCTCTCACAGGAACTGCACTACTTCTTGCCGACAAGACGAGAGAGCACCCTTCCCTTGAACAGCCTCTTCACTTCATGGAGAAGATGCTAGTTATGTTTTCCATACTCTCACCCAGGGTGGTGAATAGCCTGGATTTGATCACAATCATGAATTTCACAAATTATCTTTACTGTGTCATCTTTCACAGAGTTTAGTTCAGCAGGAAGTTTTTTTAATCCAGTCTATCATACAATGAGTGGATACAATGTATTGGTGTCCAACTTCTGTTTCTTGTGACTATACAAAAACACTGAACCATGCACAGTGCATCATCTGTACATACATCAATACATCAGATTATTATTCTGAGTGAAGTGAGTCAGAAAGAGAAGTGTAGACACAGAATAATCATTTGTGGCATATAAGAATAATAAATGGCAATATGGTAATAATATCTAGAGAAAATAGGGATGAGAGACAGGAGGACTACTCCATCATAGGAAGCTTGCCATAAAAAGTGGTGAATTCAGTTAGAATAAAGAAAGGTACGTTATAACATTGATAGTGAAATATATCACTCTGGACAATAACTGTATGCTGAAAATGGATAAGTGATATGCAGGGTACCCTTTAATTAACAATATTGCAAACCATGGTGTCATAAAGAAAATTTTGCAAACCTCAGTGTCATAAAGGAAAAGAGAGATAGAGAGAAAAAAGCAAAATGCCTGCCCCTGATAGGCAGAGGAGAGTGAAGGGGAAGGAAATAAGGGGCATTGGTGGTGGGGAAAGTGCACTGGTGAAGGGTGGTGTACATTCTATGATTGAAACTCAAGTATGAATAATTTTGTAACAAATATGCTTAAATAAAAATTATTTTTTAAATGTTTCAGGCACTCTATCATAATTCCTTTATGATATATCATATGCCTTTAACAAAGTGCCATTTTTGTTTTTGTGTATTTTACTTTGGTTTCTTGCAGCACACACTAAAGTGTCAATAGATTTTTTTCCTTTCAGTGAAATCACAACTTTTCTCTGGAACACTGTCCTTGCTTTTAAAGATTATTAAAAGATTTTTCTCTTTTACCTGTTTCATCTCCATGAGGGTTTCAAATTTTCAGCACATTTTGGTTATTTTGAAACGTTTTGCTTCCTTATTATCAGAAATCAAAGCATTTCTCCTCGAGAAGGGTGTTCACTATCCAGAATTAACAAATGATCAGTGGATTCAAAAACTGTATTTTATGGTGGGTGTTACTTCACATATAAATCAGCTTAATCATAACCTACAGGGGAAAGGAAACAATTTTTTTGATGTTAGAAGAAGTTATTTTGTTTGAAAACAAATTATCTGTTTTTGCTCAAGATTTTGACAGAGAAACTTTGATTCACCTTCCAAGCCTGTTAAAACATCGCCAAGAAAATAATTCTGATATTGACATTACCTATTTTAAATAAGCACTTTTAAATAATAGGGAAGCTTTTCTCAAGAGGTTTCAGGATTTCGGAAACAGCAAAGCAACGTTGGCCTTTGTTAAAAAAAAAAACTCTGGGTTCCACTGTAACGGAATTAAATTTTTCTCCCTTTAATATCTACATTGGCAATTTTGAAATGCAATTTCTGGTTTTAGAAAACAAAGAACTGTGGAGCTTGAAATTTGAACGTCTTTGTGCTAATTTAGAAAGATTGGGGAGCCGGGAGGTGGCGCAGGAGGTAAGGTGCCTGCTGCCTTGCCTAGGATGGACCACGGTTCGATCCCCTGGTTCCCATATGGTTCCCCATGCCTGCCAGGAGCGACTTCTGAGCGCATAGCCAGGAGTAACCCCTGAGCGTCACTGGGTGTGGCCCAAAAAAAACCCCCCCCAAAAAAAAAACCCAAAAAAAAAAAAAGAAAGAAAGATTGGAGAAACACAAATGTGAACTCACAGCACAAGTGGTCTGCTTTAAAGACCTGGAGAAGAAAGATAAGTTGATTTTTAACACCTGTAATAGTATTTCTGACTCATATAATCAACTAAAAAACCTAGTGTTTGCTGTTCTTTCCTTGTTTGAGTCTACATATTTATGTGAACAATCATTTTCAAGCATTAATCTTATCAAGAGTAAATTGAGAAATCGTCTCATCGATGAGAACCTGGAATCGTGCCTCAAATTAAAAACAACATACAAACCTGACTTACTCAAACTATCCAAGGAAATGCAAGGTCAGTGTCACATTAGTGTTTGTGACTTTGTCAGTCATTGTCAGGATGTAACTTTCTCTACATTATAAGGCAAATTTTA